>BHDV01069877.1:183468-198855 GCA_005406045.1 Adoxophyes honmai | reverse complement strand
ACATTGTTTAGAATATAGCTACCCACTATTTGCATATACCACAGATACAAAGGGCACCTTTGCTCAGGTAAAGTTTATTGCCTATTACCGACGACCATTAGATATACCTACCAATCTTTTTGGGCACAATCGGATATTTCGAATCGAGATTTCGAAACGGAATTCCGTATGTAGGTATGTGTTGCTTTAATAACATTATTTAAATACCCGAGAAATAGATTAGGTAATTGCTATCTATGTATTTGTTAGATATACCTAGTACCTACACTACACGTCTCTTTTTCTTCTGTAAATGGTGACCAAGGAATTAGGTTAAGGTACATTTTTGGCATTAACTTAAAACCTAAAATTATGCTAGAAGTGGCTGCGAAACGTGAAATGTCATGGTTTTGTCTATTTATTATCGTTTCGTATGCTTTGCCCACTGGAATACAGACTTGATAAACCTACCTATCTACCTCAGTGTTGCCAACGGTTAGTCTAGCTCCCCACCAGATTTTCTTCCAAAACCACCAGAAAACCACTAAACTGGTCAAAATCTAGAAACCACTAAATTGCCCACTAAAATATTTTCATCGATTACACATCGATTAGCACAAAAAAGTGTCAGAATGAAATAAGTGTAAGCAATTTTAGATAAAAACCCTCTGATAAAATCCACTAAAAAAAACCACCAGCCACTAAATGCAATTTTACACCACTAACTGGGGTGCCAAAACCACTAAATTTAGTGGTAAATCCACTAAGGTGGCAACACTGATCTACCTATGTAGTACTATCCTAACAACAGACTATACTATAGTACGAATTTGACAGCACTATATTCACTATAGTGCTGTCACTGTCAAATTCGGCGAAGTAGGTACCTAAGTTGAATGCCGAATGAATGCCGAGCACTGTGCTTGGTGGTCGGGAAAAATCTTGGCGCTGGGTTCTGTGGGTTAGTTCCATTACTTTTTCCAGGTTTCCAGGTTCCAGGCTTTTTTCACTTTCCAATTTTCATATCGAGAATTTATAGATGAGTCCGCTGTCTTCTATGATCTCATGCCGGTGATTTTTCAGATTTTTAAGTTGGTAATGTAATGTCATTTGTACTTGAAAGCTTGGAAAAACTAAACAATTTTTTTCCAATCACGCCATTCCAGCCCGACCGTTTCGGCTTCTTCGGAAAATAAATGCACCAAAATTCTAAATCTATTCTGTATTAGATGTAATACAATCTTTTATTAGAAGTTTAGTTTATTATCGCATTGAAGCAAAATAAAAAGGTTCAAAAAAGCTTCTTATTTATTTTCGAATTGAATTGCATGATGTACTAGGTATTCATGCATGGTTTATTTTAATTCAGGTACACCATACCACAGAAAACATCTCATGGCATGCCGTTACCATCACCAACTCGTTTTCATACGGGAACCGTATTAATTTAACATTGGATTGGAACCTATGTCGATAGAAATTATTCAGAGATTTATATTATAATAATTATACCGTTTTTTTTTAATCGAGTAAAACTTTAGGCACACACGTTTTTTAATGCTTTTGAGGTTCTAACAGAAATAGAGCTGTCTCGTTCTAACACAGGCGTTAGCGAGTGTGAATGGGCGAGACAACCGCAAGGTAAGCAAGTGTGAGCGGCAGTTAACTAGGCCAAGTTCTGGCACGAGTGTTCCAATGCTTTTCCGTGCCGAGTGACAAAATGGTTACTGAAATGTTACTTTAGCACAATTAATTGAAACTGAAGTACATAATTTAGTTTCATACATATACATTTTGCCCTAAAATATCCTTTAACCGTTTCTGTAGGTATCTAACTTCATTTAAAGAGAAGAAGTGCTAGTACAGTCAAGGACTTTAATAGGGTCTTTGACAACAGTAAAAATAAACTATAATTTGTGGCCATCCTAACAGATTATAGGAAAATTAAACATATTTCACTTTCTTTTGTTCAAAATATTATGCATTTTTAGAGTATTTTGTTCTATTAATTTCTAATACATACATACACATTCTCACGCCTGTATTCCCAAAAGGGGTAGGCAGAGCACATGAATTCAAAAATCCAGTGCCACGTTTAGCAATTGCTAATATTCGTTAATAATGTATCTGTGACTGAAACGCTTGCGATTGATTGATGACGTCACATACCATGAAAGGTATCTGTGGTCAAAGTGGACATTGATAATTTGACATGTCAATTTTGACATCTTATTTGTGTGGTGCCTTTGTTTACTTGCATTTGACGTCAAACACCGTTTTTGACGTGAGTTTGAGAATTTGAACTTTAATATTTATTTTCTTTGTTAATACAGACAAGAATCCGGAAATACTAATATATCGTGTTTATTACATAATGAAGAATTTATTAAAAGTATATTTCAAAAATGTTCAAAAACCCTATTCATGAGCCACCATGGAACCAATTCACAGTAAACGTCATAGTGACATGGAAGTGACACGGAAATCGTTATGATTTTTTCTTCGGGAAGGTTCTATGGTGGCTCATGAATTAACGTCCTTGACCGTACCTACGTATAAGTAGTTTACGAAACTGATTTTTTGATTACGAAATTAATAAAGTACCTACACTTTAAAAGCAATGAACGCCGTTTTTATAATTGAGCGAGACCCTTGTAAATGACATGAGTTTGTGTTGCTGCCTAATAAAAGCAAAGCCTACATAGAGTTGGAGTAGTCATAATATGTTGTTGTTACAATCACGCCCATGTTCTCAAAATGCTAATAGTGTATACAGAGCACACGAAACGTGACATAGACAAAACCATGATGATGACTATTTCACGCTTCGCAACCACTACTAGCATAGTTTTAGGTTTGAAAACAGATGGAAGAGGTAGTATAATAGTGACAGGTTGCTAGCCTGTCGCCTAAAGCGTACCTAATCCTAAATTAAATTAAATACTTAACCTTAAAATAAAATAACTAACTAAAATAATAACTAACTTAAAAACTAGACTATTAAATACTTAAATATTCTATCTATACGAACGGATGATATTGTTTTACTTTTTTATTCTACTTTTTTGTTTTTTTTTTTTACTTTTTTGTTCTACTTTTTTACCTACCTTTTCCATTTTTATTGTAATTTTACTTGGTAAGTATTATTGTCATTAATATCTTATTCTGCGATCTAAATGTAACATAGTAACTATTAAATACAATTTATGGAGCCAAGGTATTAACATCCGACCAGCGTTATTAGGTAAACACTCATATTAAAATTACTCATAGTGGCTGTAAAATTTCGAAGACTGTATTACGTTGGAATAAGAACAGAATTGGATTGCGCATTAGTCACCGCAAAAGCACGAGAACTGAGGATACAAAATAACCTCCAGAGAAGTCGGTGTTGCCAACTCAATAAACTTGATTAAAATAAACTCATTTATGAGGTCATAGAATATGCTTATACTCAGTCGAATCGGAATCGGTAATCATTTTAGAAGTATCAAAAGATCGTTCTTGTTGATTTGAGTTATAGAACCATGATCTCTCACATTTTTACAGTGTAAAAAACGAATTTCTGATTATACTCAACTTCTAAATTTCTAAATTTGTTCTTATCGGATATTGTTTTTTATCTTTGTTAGGTACTTCATTCAAGAACCTAACCTGTTGAAATGAGAATGTATGATGCCTTGCCTACTTCCTGCAGTTGTTGTTGTTAACAGTGTTATTTAGTTGAAGAAAGAATAATTTACCTGGATTCTGTTAATACACCTCCCAACTGGTTAAATTATTTTTGCCATTTTAAGCTACCTAACAAATATTACAAAACAGGGCAAAAATTGGCTAACCTGGTAACACTGCCTTGTGGGCATTGGAATTGCATAGCAACAACAAAAAGTATATACAGCAGCTCGTAAAATAAACTTGAATAACCTGAGTACAACCTTATCTCAACGGCACACCGTGTAAATTCCACCGATACAGTTTACCGCCTTTACGACTAGTAAAACTTGGCAATTTATTTTAGACGCTGCCCAAGTGTTACAAGATTCATTTTTGTGTACGTTTTTATTAGATATCCGACGTTTCTGTATTATAAGTAATTTTTCCTTTTAGTTCCAATTCAAATTAGTCTTTGGTTTAGGGGCGCTAGTGAGAAAAGTAACTTTTTGTGGTTTCCTTAAATATGTATAACTCAAAATATTTTCAATTATTCGTATCAGACAGAAAGTCTATTGAACTATTCATTTCAGATTTGCACATAATCTAGTTCTTGTTATAATTTATTTGAAGCTTAATTTATGCATACTTACCAAAATTAAATTGAAGTTTTTACCTACCTCATAGCAGCTCATTAAAACCCCTGTCATTTTTCGTACGGAGCCCCCGTTACACCCTATTAGTTCGTACCGTGCCACCTTGATTATGTGCTGTGTTGATTATAGTTGTTATTACGAGAAAGCATTTTTAGTGAAAGATTGCCGACGAAAATTTTCGTTTTCTGTAACTTTCCAACGGCATTTTGGAGGAAATGGGATGGTTGCGATTTTAGTTCCCGTCTCGATTTGTCTCGTTGATAGAAAATCACCCTTACCTTACAGGCTTATTCTTATTTTCTTATTTAGCCTTACTAGAGATACGAAAATTATAAATAATTTTGGCGTTACATTATTTTTCTATCACTAGAAAGGAAAACAGTCGTTAGACTGAACAATATTGCGATAATTAATATAGAACGGTCGTTCAGAACAAAATAGATTTGTTAAAAGATCATTTTATACCTAGAGGCCCGTTTCAGAGGAGTTCCGGAAAACCACTTTTTATGAAGGACTTTTTCCGCGAAATGTTTATTAATCTTGCTGTTTCCCATGCATGATTTTGCTACCTGTACTTTTCTATAGATTCTTATTTTTAACCTTTTGACCGCCAAAGACGCCATATCACGTCATCGCAAGTCAGTGCCCGTGACGCCACGACGTTAAATGGTGCGTCGAAGTTATTGCGAAAGAACTGAAATATAAAACGCTGCAACATTTTTTCTAGGTTTACTTTATTTATAGGTAGTGTAAGTTATTTTATACCTAATTTAAATATAATAATACAGCACCATTCGAAAAAAAACAAGCATTATCTAAGAGCCGACTCACGTCTTTGGCGTTAGGAGCACAGCGTATCACTTCGCGCCTTGGCGGTCAAAAGGTTAAAACGTTCAACAAAGGCATAATAACGAAGTTAAATCTTCACTCTGTACGAAGTAGGTTACAACAAGTACCCACAGTACACCTTCCAAATGTTCTGGTTGACGAATTCATTCTGACGAAATCACCAACTTGTGCCAAGATTTCTTTCAAGAGCCAACGACCTAACGTAAACCACGATATAATTGCAGGCCACGAAGCACCATTGATTCTTGAGCTTTCAGCGTAAGGTTGAAATCAGCAGAAACCGGCAGGACTGGGGGGTAAATGTAAGCATGTGTGATGATTCCATTCGGCGCAATGGTTTTGTGGCGTCAACCACAGCGGAACATCGAACTCATTTTGAAAAATGTACGTGCTTATGGCTTTTTAAGTTCCCGGACTTTTGTGTCATTCACGGATCATCGACTCTTAAAAAACCCGTACCTACAATCTAAGTATATAGCTACCTAGGTATTTTGCGCACACTACACCGTGATGTTTTTTGCATAAAATGCACGTATCAAAAGTAACGACAGGCCGCAGATGTGTTATTTTTCTAATTGTATTGGAATATTGAAATAAAGTGGGCTAAAAAGGCACTAGAATATTATCACTATTTAGAATGAAGCAGCACTCTGCATAAACACGCAAATTTTTACTTTAAATATTTACTCAAACATAACGAAACAAAAAAGTTTTAATCTGCCATGAGAAAAGTTTTATAACGAAAATGAGCATAAGATCTCTTGTCAAAAGTAATTATTTACTGAAAAACGTTCAAATTCAAGGTAAAAATCGGTCGTTGATCCTGCCGAAAATGCCTCGCTGCTTTGATAGGTGTGTAAATTTGAATTAATTTAAAATTTAAAAACTTGCCAGTCTACAGCCAGGTTAATTTGAGTATAATTAATTAGCACGAGGCACAAGGAGGTGTGTCGTTGAGTCAAGTCGAATTATAGGTACAATAAAACAAATAATATCAGGACACACTTACTTATAACTTTGTCACCCATTGTAATCCTTACTAATATTATAAATCGGAAAGTGAGTTTGTTTGTTTGTTTGTTTGTTCCGCTTTCAAGCCGTAGTACCTACTGAACCGATTGCTTTGAAATTTTGCAGACGTAAAGTTAGAAGTCCGGATTAAATAATAGGGTAATTTTTATCCCGAAAAAAAAGATATTCCCGAGGGAAAACAAAAATACATATAGTTTGCTTGACGGATGGATTGGAGATGGCGCTGTGTGTCGTTTAAAACAAGGTGAAATATTGCAATCGAATATAAACATTTAAATTTGTTGTGCTATATACCGCAATATAACCGTATTCCACGCGGGCGAAGCCGCGGGCGGAAAGCTAGTATAGTACACATATATAAAAAACATTGTTTTTGTTTATTAGATGCAGTTGTCTACAAAGATATACAGGTACCTAGGTAGGTACGCTACCAAACTGACTGTAACGTTATAATATAATAAAAGCTTTTATTTGAATATATTTGCTTCAGTTAAATTAGAATAATAAGTACATACTCAACTACATTACGTTTCATAATTTTGTTTCTTGATAGCATTATGAAACAAACTTGGCGTTATTTTCTACCTCAGGTATAATAAATAAAAGGTTTTCTTTAATTTCACATTTTACTACATAATTGAATAGCATATTTTGACAATATCGTTAAGAAGCTATCAATTTCGTCATCGCATGAAATTATTATGATTAATTTAACATTATGATGACATTACCGAGTGTCATTACAATGACATCCTGGGATAAGGCACTGAGATTTATTTCTTTTCTGTTGTAATTTTGCCCTTTTCATTCGAAACACAATTTGAGAAGCATCATTGTATTGTTCACTACACCACACCTTGAGTGAAGCAAAATAAAGTAAAGAAATTAATAAATTAAAATAAAATGTAAAGTATTTAAATTTAGTACTTTTTTTTTCCGAATGGAAGGAAGCAAGGTAAGGTAAGAAAATTGAAAGAAATAAAAATTATGCTCATAGTTCGTTTTTGCTTTGAAAACCAAATTCAAGGTTGGGTAAGCGCTAGCTGTGAAAACTAGTGTCATCTCTTTTTACTACGCCATATCGACGTATGATGCCGTCTCAAGCCAGTAACGTATTCGCACTAACTTCATAGCAGTGTGCGGCCCCGCGAAGCGACGCGCATGAAATTTTCTATTTCCTCCTCCCCTCCTTCATTTGGACGTCGGTGTTTGTGCTGTGAACAGTGTCTTGCTGTGCGTGACACGTGCTCGTTATTTAAAAAGAAAATAAAAAAATCTCCTAATATAACAATGGCAGACGCAGCAGTTGAAAAGAAGTAAGTGTATTTTACAATGTTTCTTATAGAAATCCTAAGTTTTATCTTCTTTTAGTTTTGGCGGCTTAGGTAACCGTGATCAAAATGGCTTCCTATTAAAGTGTGAAATTCATGTTTTATCGTGTAAATAGTGGAATACCTGTGCATTTTTAGTGTTCTGCGTTCAGATAGTTAGTCAGGCTTGCCAGTGATAATGTTGTGATACATCTATCGGTAGTTTTGTTATACTTGTCCATCGGACGCTGTCGGTTAAGTACACGCGGGAAAATGTTCGGGTGTCACTTCTTGTCATGTTTTCGCTATTACTGCGAAAGTATGACATGCTTCATCGTATGGCGTTATTAAAGTAAAGAGTTATTTTTTTGTTGTTATTTCTGCTATTTTATTAAGAGCGTCGTTGCATTTAATTCGTGAAATTGAAGCATGCCGGGCGGCGGGCGCGGGGCCGCTTGGTTCAAGATGGCGCTGGCTGCGCAGCGTGCCGGCGCGCCGCTCCGGCGTCCCACGGAGCCGCGCTCTTTTCAAACATTATTTTGAATGGGCACACGCGGACTTGGAGAATGCCTCGCATTGACCGGTCACTGGCTTTATAGTGCGGCCCGTTTTACAATATCGTTTGTAGAAAAAATGCTGTAAAAATATTTAAAAATTGTGATCGTGTTATTTTATTCATGAGAATTCAATGAACTTTCCATTTAGAGTTGCGTCCTGTCCCCGTAAAGCGTAAAGCTGTCATTTAACTTTTAAATATAGTTTCGATTCTCGGGCCGCGCGTTTATTGGCAGGTGTTGACAGCATACAGCGACGGCGACACGGCGGCTTTTGCAATTCGGTTACGTTATCGCAAGTACTTGTACTATGTCACTGGTTATTTTTAACGCTTTCGTACGAGAGACTATCTACTGGAGCTAGTAACTTATTCATTTAATCGTGTTTACGTTTGGTTTCCGTTCTTGCAACTTTCCCACATGCAGTCTTGCGAAACAACGGCCCTTGTTTTTGTACCGGCACACTTTTCCTTTTATGCACCTACCACCGCAAGCGGGGAGTCGTTACATTACGTTCATCCGACAGTTCCGGCATTATCCAATGTGCGATGCATGCAACGTGACTGACAAAACCGAGTTTATATACAGCTAGGTTTTACGTACTGTTTTAAGTTATGGTATGCGAGACATAAAATTCTTGTTGACCCAAGCATTTTCCTTAGAATATCTAAAGTTGTAGACCTTGTCACTTAGTTGTGTTATTAGTAGTTTATATTAGTTTTTTATACTAACCAATATATTTTAATGTTACAGCGACGTCGCGACCGAGGAGGTGACCTCAACTGAGGCAGCCAAGGAGTCTCCAGTCAAGAAGTCTCCGGCCAAGAAAGTTGTTGAGGCACCTGAGAGCAACGGCAAGGAGGAGAATGGCAGCGGAGACGCGCCCGAAGACACCCCTGCCGAGAATGGTGACTCCAATGACGCCGAAGAAAGCAATGACGCCACTGAGAATGGAGACTCAGGTTCGTTGAATTAAATAACCCATAACATACCTTATTTGGCCATCTGGCACAACATGTATGGCTGCTTATTGCCTCCTGTACTCTAAACTTGTATTGGAAGTAGGTATGCAACAGTTACCTTGAAGTATTTGAGAGATATCTAAGTATAAACATTTGGCTTTTCATATTCTGGTAGGTCATTCACCTTTAATTTGTTTAGAGTAAGGTATGTTTGAAGTTATTCTTGGCTTGTACAATTGTTCTGAACAATAAATTGGTTGTCATTTTCTAAAGGAATAGTAGTATCTACTTAATTTGTCTTATCCCATACTGTTTTATGAAGATAAATTGTAGAGTTATATGGGTGTCAATATAATTTAGCTTTAATATCCAATATTCACTTTGCAGATAAGAAGGAGACCGGCGTGAAGAGGAAATCCGTCGCCGACAACGGTGACGCCGTCGAAAAGACCACGCCAGAGAAGAAGGCGAAAGTAGTGGACGAGGCCCCCGTGCCAGAGGCTGAAGAGGCCGCGGCCTAAGCCTCCCGCACCCCGCTCGGTTTACTGCAATGCATCCCTCATCAGGGCTCAACTCTATCCCGACTGAAACTACTGCATATCCTTTACACATCTCGCACGCAACCTAAACAATACATTTTTATAAACTATTTACATTTTTGATGTATGCCAAACTTTTAACATAGAGTTGAGCTCTTGTGACAACACTGAGTTTAGATTTACGATACATTGTGTATTAAACTTACCTGTGAAGTACCTGTAAAGTGTAAATTAATGTTATAGCAGTTGGTCATGCACTGTGACAGTGCATCGCAGTGAACTGATCACTTGAACGAGTTGGTTACGTGTTGTATGCTGTTTTGCGTATTGGTGTCTATTTCAACAGACTTGTAGAAATGGGTTCATGAATTGATGAATATAAACTTGCGTTGGTTTGGTAATGGAAAAATACGTTTTTGCCAGTAAAATATACTGCCAAAGTAATTCACCGTGTGTGAAATCAATTCACAATCCGTTCTGTGAACGACGCGCTTAATAAACAGCTTCCGAGAAACAAGGATTCTAGATTAATTAAGATTTTAATGTTTAGATTATTCAGTTGTAAATTTAAGTTAGCAGTTACGTCGCACATTATTTTTCATAGGCATTATTACTTAACCATTTAATTAAACATTCCTTTGACATTTTGGTCATGTATTGCATTGTGGACGTGGTGCCCGTTCTTCGACAGAACCGGCGAGCTTCAGGGAGGTCAACGAATTATTTAAACCGGTTCACAGTGCGACGCGTAATTTTAAGATACGAAAATTAATTAAAAGTTCAAAGTTGACAAATAAGGTGATACATATTGACATACTTTTTCTGTGCTATTTTGTGATTCAATGGGACACATCTTTATTTTTCTTACATCCTGTTTTTCTAATTTATTTTCTCCTAATTGATTTGTGATAAAAGATTACAAACCTCGAATGTAAGATAACCCTTGGAAATGAATCTTCATTTTTATTGCCAAACAAATATATTGTAACACATTGTGTTCTGTACTAAAGGTATTAAACATACAGTTTTTGACTAACTTTATTACTATTTAACATTCAAGTTAAAATTTTGATTCAAGAGTACATAGAATATTAGAATTAGTAGAGTGTACAGTTTTAACACTTCTCGTACCAGTGGAGTTAGTGTTTGTAAAACATTTCTGGCAATAAAATAGTCCAATCAATAAGCTTGTTTTGTTTACCCTATCCATCATTCTCTGAAATAGCGGCCGAGCCGTGTCCAGAGTCCTTCGAGGCGGTCGTTTGTCCTACTTAAATTCAATAAAATATCGGACGAGACACTGGACAATCGAAGCTTATTGACACTGCTCCGCTGCTAGCCTTAACCCTAACAATGGTGTTTACATTATTTAAACGCCTAGCTGGCTAAGCATTACTTAACGTCATTGGAAAACAAATAGTGATGAGCATTGACAACATCATCAATAATAAGGTGCTGACCAAGGGCACATATCTCCGTGGTTACTGAGGTACAACAAAGCCACACGTGTGATGCGCTCCGATTTGAGCCTAGTTGGCCGCGAGGGAATCTGGTGGACAGACAGCAGGCTCGGACCGACCAGACACCGGCATGTCCAGAATAAAATAACTGCTATAAATTATTAGAATGTCTTCACTCACCATCTTGCTTCTATTCCTGTTCGTGCCAGTTTCGCTTTCTCAAACGACGCAAAATATAAATGTTTGTAAGTGATGTTTCGTGACGGTTGATTTCAAATATAGTGTCTGATGCTGGGAAGATTTCTTCCACCAATCTATGTCAGGTTATGAAACAAACAATGTAATCTTTCTACTTTTAACTCCTTTCAGTACTCATTAACGAAGAGAACAATGCTTTAGCAGAAAAATCGTTCGAAGTAGCTAAGGAGTATGTTCGGAGAAATCCAACTCTCGGTTTGGCTGTTGATCCTGTGATCGTGGTAGGCAACAGAACTGATGCTAAAGCGTTTTTAGAGAATGGTAAGATCATTAATTGGTAAGTGAAAATGTTATTAAAACTTTGAATAACAGTGATGATATTAAGTTTGCAGAAAATATAACGATATGCTGTCTGCTAAGAAAACACCTCACGTTGTCCTCGATTTTACAATGACCGGCGTCGGCTCAGAGACCATAAAGTCGTTTACTGCAGCATTGGCCCTGCCGACTATATCTGGCTCGTTCGGCCAGGCCGGCGACCTGCGTCAGTGGAGGAACCTCAATGCCAACCAATCCAAGTTCCTTCTGCAAGTGATGCCGCCAGCAGACATACTTCCCGAGTCTATCAGAGCTATAGTTACCAAGCAAGATATAACAAACGCTGCTATAATTTTCGATGAGTTCTTTGGTTTGTATTTTATCCGCTAACACTACAATTAAATTACCCGGTATAAAAGAAATCCTAACATTTTATTTATTGCAGTCATGGATCATAAATATAAATCGTTGCTACAGAACATACCGACTAGGCACGTCATTACGCCAATAAAAAGTTTTAACAAAGAAGAAATCAAAACGCAGCTGAGAAGTTTGAGGGAATTGGATATAGTCAACTTCTTTGTGGTCGGAAGTCTTCGGACGATAAAAAATGTTCTAGATGCGGCGGACGAGAATCAGTATTTTGGTAGGAAAACTGCTTGGTTCGCTTTATCTTTGGATAAAGGAGATATAAGCTGCGGTTGCAAGGATGCCACTATAGTCTACATGAGACCAACTCCCGACGCAAAAAGTAGAGACCGTCTGGGAAAAATCAAAACAACGTACAGCATGAACGGAGAACCTGAAATCACATCTGCGTTCTACTTTGACCTCTCGCTAAGGACGTTCCTGACAGTCAAGTAATAAACTTTCCTATTTCAGTACTAGTGCACCTAGTCATGTAAATTTAGCTGTAAACCACGTGCAATGTAGGTAGGATCTAATTATAGCGCGGTATATTCCATGCCTTCGGTTTATGAATTTCCAGATCACTGCTGGACTCTGGCAAGTGGCCAAATGATATGCGATATATTACTTGCGACGACTACGACGGTAAGAATACCCCCAACCGGACCTTGGATCTGAAATCGGCATTTCAAGAGGTACGGCGCTAGTTGCTACCTGGCCTAGAACAATGCGTCTACGCTCTGTTTGTAGCATGCCGCTTATTACGCATATTACAAAGCGAAAGTGTTTGCAATAAAGATAAAATTTTCCAGATAAAAGAAACACCGACGTATGCACCATTTTTTATTCCGGAAGACGATCCAATGAACGGTAGGAGTTATATGGAATTCAGTACGGATTTGACGGCTGTTACGGTGAAAGACGGGGCTTCGATAGGCAGCCGCTCGCTCGGCTCCTGGAAGGCTGGCCTTTCGAACCCCCTGTCGTTGACCGATCCGGAAAATATGAGCGATTACTCTGCCCAGCTCGTGTTTAGAGTGGTCACAATAGAGGTGCGTGGGTAAATGAACTCTGCTCATTGTTCTCAATGTTTTCGCGTCTTGTGATAGAAATTCACGTACAGCTGTGTAAACAATCACGTCACAATTTCTTTGCTTTTCACAAGTTCATTATACGCTGCTTGTGCATTAATTCGGTGACTAATGAATAATTGAACATTAGTGATTTGTGATCTTTTCCAGCAAAACCCCTTCATTATAAGGGATGACGACGCCCCTAAGGGTTTTAAAGGTTACTGTATCGATCTCATAGAGGAGATACGTCAAATTGTAAAGTTTGACTACGAGATCAGTTTGGCGCCTGACGGCAACTTCGGGACAATGGACGATAACGGCAACTGGAACGGGATTATAAAGGAGCTAATTGAAAAGCGGGCGGACATCGGTCTGACGTCACTTTCCGTGATGGCGGAGAGAGAAAACGTAGTGGACTTCACGGTCCCTTACTACGATTTGGTAGGAATCACAATCTTAATGAAACTACCTCGGACGCCGACTTCGCTTTTCAAATTCTTAACCGTTTTGGAGAACGACGTCTGGCTGTCCATATTGGCTGCGTATTTCTTTACCAGGTGAGAAACGAATCGCAAAAACCGGTCTGTAAAGGTCCACAAGGTTGTTTAGCTCAAGTCATATTTAATAGCTGATTTCTTGAAATACTAATCGATGGATCAGTGAACTCGGTTGCGTGGCGTGTTAGATTGGATATGGTAGTTATTCGTGACATTTAGGCGTTTATTACAATACGTAGCCGATCGATGGGCGATGGGTGAAGCTCACCTGCCTGTTATTTCTTATCTGATTTTGTGGAACGAGGTCAAACGATGGACCGACTCATCTTTTTTTGACTATCAACCGTCGTACGATACGTCGATTCGTTATAGTGGTCGGAAATAAACTTGGCCAGATTTTAAGTGGTGGGGTTAGTTTGTGCATCGCTTTTTCCAGAGAAAAATTGCCAACCACTACGAAATTATTATTTCAATGTTTTATACGCTTGTCAAGAAATATACTATTATTCACGACCGTTTGATTTCCTATCTAACTAAAAAAATGACAACTTTATCTCTGATATTGGAATAGAGATAGCTAACCTACTTTACTATTTATCTACTATCTGTAGTTTCTGTTTTTGCCTTGACACGGCTTAAAAACTATGATAGAATGATAAAATGTTTTTTTTTTTTACTTCCATGTTTGTTTCTTGTTTGTAACATGTTAAACACAAGGCCAGCCATCATTCGACACCCTTATTGACTAGATACCTAATCTATCTAATGTATTTTTCTATAAGTACATTACATTACCATCTAGACACTGACCTCTGCTAGTAGGGTAGTGGTAGTGGGTATGTATTGTATTGTATTGTATTGTATGACTCTTTATTGCATTACATAGAACAATATTACAGAATAACAGTCTTAATCATTAAACTACCGTGAGACTCACTCATGTTGAAAAATTGTTCGGATAACTCAGTCGCGCGAAGAGAGCCGAGGCGCGTAGTTCGCGTTTGGCAGCAGCAGCTGCCGCGGCTCCTAGATGAAGGGCTACGAATTAGTCCGAAACATGTCGAGCTAAACTCGATTTTATTAACGTGAGTTATCCGAACAATTTTTCGAAATAACAGTCTTATGTACAAAGGCGAACTTATTCCCGAGGGGATCTCTACCAGTTAACCTTCGGTATGTGTATGTATTTGAGTGTCAAGTTCTTATAGCTCCCGGTAAATAACTTAGTAAGATTTTTTCAGGTAGGTATAGGCAATGCGCCAACCTGTTGACTATTATTTTACTTAAGTAGATCTTACATTTGGCTTTTCAGTTTCCTAATGTGGGTATTTGACAAATGGAGCCCATACAGTTACCAGAATAACCGCGAAAAATACAAAGACGACGAAGAAAAACGCGAATTCAACCTAAAGGAGTGTCTATGGTTTTGCATGACGTCACTAACCCCTCAAGGAGGTGGGGAAGCGCCGAAAAATCTTTCCGGTCGGTTACTGGCCGCTACGTGGTGGTTGTTTGGGTAAATATCATTGTTTAAAAAAAAACGAATATTGACCACTTTTTGAACGTTCATGTGGCCAGTCCTAAAATCATTCGAGGATAACTTTTTTTACTGTAAGCTATAAATGTAATATAATTCATAACCACACCGGTAAATGTCTAAGTACCTTGTATTGTGTTCCGGTTTGGCAACTAGCAAGCATTATTTATTGTAGATCGGTTTACGATATGAAAGTTATTTGTATCGTTACTGTTGGATTTATAATTTTTATGTTTTAAAAGAAGGTACTTGCATACACTTCAACCTACCCATCATCCGTCCTTATCATACATGCGCATTCTCGTGTGCGGTTGTCTCTTTCACCGCTACGTATAGAAGACCGTTCTCGAAGACATTACTCTTC
>BHDV01069877.1:145056-181458 GCA_005406045.1 Adoxophyes honmai | reverse complement strand
GTTTCCTTTCAGTAAAATTAGCTAACTAAAGGATTTAGAGTAGTTTCCCTCCAGGGCCCATTGAAACTTTCCACCCTGTATATTCACGTGTCAGCTGGTGAAGCGATCGCGACGAAATGAGCGTGATGATGGTTTGAATCCCAAGAAGAAACAAAAGCTAATTTTTATCTCGAAAAAGGTGTATTTTAGGAAGAAACATTCAATCTATGTTGAGCTCTATCATAGTCTTACACATCAGAACATGACGAGGGTGGGTTGTCTATCCCGAGACGATCTGCGCGTGTTGCTGTGCTAAACCTACAGGCGTCAATTCCCTGTTAAGCACACGAGATAGCTACATATGTGTAAGCGAACTCACGCATACGAAGTCCCGGCCAATCGCTAGTTAACAAAAGACTTACGTCGGTAAAGACATATTGTGTAAAAATGTAACTGTAATTCCAAGTGCCTTATTATTTACATAATTACTTTAACAATTCATAAACATTTACTTTAACAATAGACTCAGACTGTCTGACAGACGCTTGACACTTATTTGAGATGGCTGACAATTTAAAATGCTAATTTAATTCTGCAAGGCCAAAACAACCGACAGATTTTCATCAAGACTGAAACTAAAATACCCTTGAAACTAAATTAAAATTTATTTAAGCATGAACCTTAATGCCCATTGGAATTATTTGAAGTACCTACATACAGTTCTTGAATTAGAAAAAAATTGATCGATCTCTGACTGACCTCAACGCCCAGTAGATGACACCCATCTGTCACCTGTCTTACTATGACATAAGGTTGCAAGCGCCAAGTATTGGGTCAGTGTCGAGCACAGGGACGTTTACCTTATGGACAACTTTTAAAATTATCATAAAAATGCTATCTAACACCCGTTTCTACCTACTAACGCCATCTAACGACAGTTGTGTAGAACTAAATTCTAATTGTTTCCATGCGACCTAACGACCTTTTGCAAAATGGAAATGTTCGTCCTCCCTAAACTTTACAATCAGCTTCTCACGAATTCATGGCCGTCGCTTGTCAGAATATTTACTCACGTGGTTTGAGACGTGTCATTGTTTTGTTATCGGCCAATGATCTTTTACAGTAAAGATAAAAATATCTTAACTCTGAAATAATGGCGTTGCGCAGCGTTTTGTAATTCGTAAAAAAATAATGATGAGAACGTTTACTTGCGACTGATCTAATAGACAAAATGATTCTAAATAAACGGACAGTTTTGCCTTGTCTTTTTCCTCTTTTCTGTCATGCTTAGATACTAAAGTTCATTTGTTCCCCGAGTGTCCTGCGTCTGTAGAATAAAACACAGCGGCTTTTGAGTGTGTTTTTTATTACTTTGACGAAAAAAAATAGATTCTAGGACTAATAGAGCCACGCAACTTTACAAAATCAATGACTATCACTATTCCACGTTCATTAGACAGCAGTTCTTAGGGTTATACGGATGGAAGAGGTATACTAGTGACAGGTTGCTAGCCCGTCACCTAAAGTGTATATACTTAACCCTATTCCTATTTCCTTAGTCGCCTCTGACAACATTGATGCCAGATGGCTATATCCACGTGTCGTGACGCTCTATCGCTCTAAGGGTCTCCGTTAGTGAGCTATTGGCCACAGCCACAAAGCGCCGCCACTGGCATATTTCCTTTAGTTTTCACACATTTTGTATGGACGCTGGTGGCCGCCACACGCTACAATCGTCGCAGCTCGCTTGTGGCCCGCACCGGCCACTAAACGGCTGTCTGAACTAAACAAGTGACTGTCGCGCGCTTCAACTACTTTTGTAGCTGCGTGTAGCTTCTCGAGGCGGCGTTTATGGCTGTGCCCCGAGGCCCGTGTGTAGCGACATTTAAATCTGGGCCCAGGAAGTATAGGTCGGCTGACGAGTCCTTGTTTCAGGATATGGAAAGAAATGAGTCTCAACGACAGCCTGAGCGACGTGGAGCGAGCGAAACTAGCTGTCTGGGATTACCCCGTGAGCGACAAGTACAGCAAGATGTGGCAGGCTATGAAGGAGGCTGGGCTGCCCAACTCTGTGGAGGAGGCCGTTCAGAGGGTATATAACTTTATGACTGTTAAAACTAACACAATTTGACAGAATTCGGAATTTGGATTTTCAGATTTCGTAGTGTGGGATAGTTTTCAATAGATATATCTCTCCAGGCAGCCACCTTAGCACGACAGTGCGCGAGTAAAGATACGCGCGACATAGACTATACCTGTCACTGTCTAACTAGAGACGTCAGAAAGTGACAGGTAGACTATCCCGCGCGCGACCAAACTTGACCAAAGTCCACAGAAAGAAAGTTGGAAGCTGTATTTTGCAACCGGTCTCCAAAAATTAGTTGGTGCGATGTAGAACACTGACAATTGATGATGTTTTTCGGAAGTTCTGCTACTGGCCAATAGGTGCAGCGCAGACGGCACACTTTTTATGCGATCGATTCTGCGGCGCACAGACAGTCTGCATGGATTGTGCGCCTGACTTTTTGCGCGTCCTGTGCGTTACTGCATAATAACTGCATAGCTTCTATTTTCACAGACTAAAAAGTGCGTTACGGATAGTCTGTCGTCTGGCTAACTTAGTTCCCACATTCTCATGGCCACTTCTTCCAGGTGCGCGACTCCAAGAGTTCGAGCGAGGGCTTCGCGTGGCTCGGAGACGCTACTGACGTCCGCTACCACGTGCTGACCAGCTGCGACCTGCAGATGGTTGGCGACGAGTTCTCGCGGAAGCCGTATGCCATCGCGGTGCAGCAAGGCTCACCTTTGAAGGACCAGTTCAATAACGCGTAAGTATTTGGCCTCAGTTAGGTAAAGAGGGGCGTTCGCGTGGTCTTTGCAGGGAATCGGTAATTTTTAAGGCAATCAGTACAGTGTTAGCTATTAGGGCATAGCCATGAAAACATGCGTCTTATGAAAACTTTAAATTAAACAGTAGTCCTGAAAAACTAGGTACTAAGTACTTACACATAATAAATTTCGCCGTAATTATTTTTAATTTACCATACAAAATATATTACGAAAGTGGGACTCATTTTATTGGTTCACTTGTTAGTGCACGTGGTTCTGATTAGAAATAATCTAAGATAGGCTAACAAAGCTTTTAAAAAGAGTACATAAGTACCTACCGTAAGTTCGGGTAGTCATTAAGCAATTAATTTGATTCCCTTTTGTTGATGCCGTCATTTTTCGAAATTAATTGGCGTCATTGCGTTTATTTACTTTATATGGATGGGCAATGTACCTAACCTTGTTGGAACAAAGTAACCTTACACTTTTTTCGGAAATGCCCTACAGTTAGGTTTTGAGGCAAGTCGAATTTTGAATTAGGTCGGTATGCCACAAATCGACCGACATACATAGTAGATAAGCGAATAATTAATGCATGCGCTCGCTCGGTTTACCATGCGGGCAAATAAAACGGCCGATGTTGTATGCAAATTGCCACAAAGGTGACGATATCGAAAATACATGTTTATTTGGTTATTGCTTTGAAGTCAAACGTTTTCATTGTGCTAACAAATAATCGAATTGCTTTTTTATTTGCGGAAAATTATCTTCATTGTTACTTTAGCACAAGATACTGCAAGACTCACTTTATCGTCATCATTATTATCTAAGCCAAAAGACGTCCACTGCTGAACCCATGTTCAGCAGCCTCTTCAGGGGAGGCCTATGTCTCCCCTTTGGACTTCCATATGTACCTATCGGTTGGAAGCAACCTGCATCCAGCGTCTTCCGGCGACCTTTATGAGGTCGTCTGTCCATCTTGTAGATGGACGCTGTACATTGCGCTTGGAGGTCCGTGGTCTCCACTCGAGCCCTTTTCGACCGCATCGGTCATCTGCTCTGCGTGCAATATGGCCTGCCCATTGCCACTTCAACTCACTTTTAGTTTTAGTAAAAAGAAAAACCTAATATTGCCCGCGACATCGTCTGCATTGAATTCGTTTACCGCTGTCTTCCATAATAAAGAAGCACATAACAAATAACAGAAACATATATTAAAAAACGTGTAATAGTAGTTTTTTTTACAAAACACTTAAATGTAAACTTAAGAATAAATCCACCCACGGACTCCCTGAATGAGTAAGATAATAAAACAGCTTGAATTGCTGCGAATAAAGTAAGACGTAACTTTTATCTGTATTTACCGATATATGGGAACTTAAGAAACAAGTGAGTAACGCGTAACACCAATATAGGCGTTATTACCGGTCGTGAAATTCTGTGTCCATATGAATACTGGCATGATACAATTTATGTCCAAATGCGTGTAAGCCTTCGTCACACAGGCTCCGGTGATTTTAGAACCTTTTTTGCAGCCTACGTTTTAATTTAACACTGTACTTCATTGTCATTCAACCAAGATGTGTGCCAAACTTCAAGTCAATTGAACAGACACTTGAAGAGTTCCTCCATACGGAGACTAAACGTGGCACTGGATTTTTAAATTCATGTGCTCTGCCTACCCCTCGTGGGAATACAGGCATGAGAATATGTATGTAGTTATTTATTTTCCAATCAGCGATCATCCGCTAGACATTATTTCAAACTTGTTAATTATACAGGGTTACTGGTAACTCGACGTATTCCTGGCAGGACTTGATAGAGGAGCTAAAATGCAATATTTAAATTTTAAGCCCGCATATGTATGCCCGAAAATTAACGGATCTTGAGTTATTGATTTTTTAAGATTTTTTTGAAATTCCCAACATTTAACATTAAAAAAAATTGTAATTTATATGTACTTAGGTCATTTCACATTTTCTCAAATTGGTTATATTTTAAGTCTTCGCGATAAATATCTACCCTGTCTCTAGTGAAGGCCGCTGTATGTAAAAAGTACCCTATTATTTAATCCGGACTTCTATCTTTACGTCTGCAAAATTTCAAAGTAATCGGTTCAGTAGTTACGGCGTGAAAGCGGAACAAACAAACAAACAAACTCACTTTCCGATCTATAATATTAGTAAGGATTTTTTACATTCATACCCTTCTTTTAGCATCCTCCAACTCCTGAACAAGCGGAAACTAGAGAAGCTCAAGGAAAACTGGTGGAACAACAATCCGGAGGCCATGAAGTGCGAGAAGCAAGACGACCAGTCTGACGGGATCTCCATCCAGAACATCGGAGGGGTGTTCATCGTCATCTTCATGGGTATCGGGCTGGCCTGCATCACGCTGGGGGTCGAGTACTGGTGGTACAAGTGGAGGAAACGGCCTTTGGTCGGAGACGTTACTCAGGTATTGAAACGAAGCAAATAAGCCTGTTGAATATGTCGACCTAAGATGTTAAACTTGATCCAAATACTTTTAGCTTTCAAGATAATACTTCTTCAATGAACCTAGCGTCACCTAACTTCTAGTAGTAGAACTTCGTCCAAAACGTCATCAACTATCAAAGTGTTCTACATGGCGCTAGAGAAGCTTCGAAGATCGGTTGCAAAAATTCAACTTCGAACTTTCTCTGTTCTGTGGACTTCGGTCCCCAGGCATAACATCTGCCTGGAGAGAGAACTCTCTATTGAAGTCTTTCCCACAAAGTCTTTGTCTCTAATTCAATGCAAACTTCATCCTAGTACTCGAACAGTACTCGGCCTCAAAGATTGCACATTTTGATTCTTGGCTAACTCATGTGCTGTAGTGCGCTATCTCGCTCTAACTTACGTTACGCCAACTGTCTCTTTCTAAAGACCGATGTGCACTTTGTGGCCAAGTATTGTCCCTGATTATCTGTAGACAAAATTTCAGAGGGTTTTATTATATTTTATAGAACCACTGCTTGTACATACCACTAGATGTAAGTTATAATTTTCATAAAAAAAATTAGAATCGATAGTTAGACTTCTTCCATCCTTTCTTCCGACTTAGTGTTATTGTCACTCCACTTTACATTAAAAATATACTTATATACATACGTACCAGTGGCGAAACTATAGGGTGGCAGGGCTGGCAAAATGCCACGGGCCCCCGACCCAAGGGGGCCCCCGACACTAGTTTTTTTTTGAACTTTGTACCTTTTGCTACTTGTTTATTTTTATTCATCGAGACAGCTAAGCTTTTTTTAAACTTTCTCTATGAATAGCTTTATTTTGCTGACTTTGAGCAATGTGATTATTTTATTTATTTCAAACAACAGAGCTGGCTAACTAATTTTTATTTATGAGACCCTTTATTGGTACTGTCATTGTTTCGATGACCATGTGCATTGCAGTTCTCAAAATTATTAGCCTGCGTTACGTTTTTTATGAGGCCCCGGCTGTAGGAGAAACAATAGGCGTCTTCGCCAGATGCTAGAACATGGAAACAAAGAACTTTCGATTTACGAATTTTGGAGAGAGCATAGTTAGTTATCCTTGAGGCGCGGAAGTGGAAACGCATCCACCTACCAATATTTCCGGATAGCTACACTACGCATTATTTATTTGATTGTTTTGTATTGGAAGCAAAGTAAAGTAATTGTGAAAGTTACAAATTAACATGTGTAGTTCTAGAAAATATCTTAGTGGGAGTGAAAAACGAAACCGAAAGAGAGAGACTGATGAAAAAAAAAAGTTACCAAAGATTAGTCAATATTTTAAGAACGATGACTTAATTTATGAAAACGCCAGTGAAAAGTGCTCCAAAAGTGAAGAATTGGACTTTACTAAAAGTTTACCAGAATTACTAGATACGCCATCCGACAGTGTCTCACATCCAGAACAACCAAAATAAAAATAAAAATCTAAACAAACAAAAATGTAAGTGCACCATATTTTGGTGTGTACAATGTACAATATTGCATCTTCACATTTAATTTTCTTATTTGAGACGGCGGGGCCCTGGGGTTCAGAAGCCCTGGATTTATTTCGGGAGCTTGGTCGCCGACTTCGAGATCGAGGATGTGATCCCCGCTCAGGCTCGTGGCTGGTCCAGCAGGTGTCCATTGCAGTCCAGCGCGGCAATGCAGCCAGCGTAATGGGCACCTTTGGGCCAGGCACGGATCAGGGCGGAGATATTTAGTGTTAGGATTTTGACAAGTAAGTGTGTAGGATTATCTAACATAGGAATAAGTGACAATGTAACTAACCATGATTTTGAAAAATTAAATAAGCTTTAATTATTTTCTTATTGGATACTAATTAGTAAAAACAAACAGCAACCAAAACTTACAAAACCTCAAATTCCAATAAGATTTTTATAATTAAATGTGAAGATGCAATATTGTACATTGTAGGTACACACCAAAATATGGTGTACTTACAATTTTGTTCGTTTTAGTTTTTTTTTATGATTGTTTAATTAATATTAGTTTTTATTATTATTTTGACCTTTTATTAGAATTATATTGTTATGTCTAAGTATGTCATTGTAAATAAATATATAAATACACCAAATATTCTTGAAAGTAAAATTTAATTACATAGTCGGGTAACAAGTACATGAGTGACTTATTAAAATCGAACTAAGTGACAATTATTACTTTTCTACTGATAGGGCCCCGCCCAATGAATTTGCCACGGGCCCCAGATGGTATAGTTACGCCACTGATACGTACTATATTTTCTTTTTGCATATTTCAGGTGGAACCATCTAAGACGACAAGGAACAACGCCGACCATGGAACCACGAAAATTGGTGAAGGATTCACTTTTAGGTCCAGGAATTTAGGTCTATCTAACCTCCGGTCTAAATTCTGAAGAATTCTGAAGATTCCAGTTTGATGTTTTTATTATATTTTGGCTGATAATCTCAATTTAATACTCAAACTTAAAATCAGTTTTTTAATCGAGAGATATTTTTCATGTGAATGGGGAATGAGGATTTTTGAAATCTATCAATCTTAGACTAGACTTAGGATAGGTTCTGCTCTCTAATTACTAAGAATTGTTATAGCAAGTGTGTCAGCAATAAACACTTAGCACAAATAGTCAGTTGTGTTATTTTTATCATTTTACCACAGGCGTTATTTTATGAAGTGTTGTCTTTGCAGTAAATTGTGCTGTTTATAATGGAAGGCTAGGCTTTTTTTTTCAAATCCTGGTGTCCATCTTTTGGCTTTGTTAATTTCAGTTTCGTTGTATTGGTTTCATGCGTATTAATGTGAGCTTGACTAAATAGGTACTGCGTGAAAGAAAACCATTTGGTGCATCCTTTACAATTTTTGTTTAGACGCTATACCACATACACTACCATTGATTTCATTTTACCTTTATTTATATCGACTTTAAAGCAAACGTATTCACATCGCAGCAGTTATGTGCGACTTCTTAATTGAAAAAAAAGGCAAGAAAGTTTTCAAAATACTTTTATTATTATCTAAAATAACTTAAATCTCTCTTATATAAAATACGCGTATTCCCATAATATAGCATGATATCTATCTACGCTTACGCCTAATGTACAGTAGTTCCTTAATTGTGACATAAAATTTTCGCCAGTTGAGTATTATCCTAACAATATACTGAAAACTACCGCAAAAGGCAAGAAGATTCAGGCAAAAGATATTTACAAAGGCGCCTTTCATAAATAATAACTCTAAATATTTTGGTACTGTTACAATTCGATAGATTTTCCGTGTTTGTTGACGTTCTTCATGTTTTTGTTGCACAAGTCGAGCTCGAGCCTCAGGCTGTCGACTTCTGCCTCCAAAGTGCGCGAGCGGCGAAACATCTGGACGTAGTTCAGTTGTAACTGCTTCTGGTATCTCAGCACTTTGTCTTTCTCCTCGGACCACTTTCTTCTCTCGCTGTTGAACTGTGTCTCCTTGGCTTCGAGTTCGCACTTGAGTCTGTCGACCACAGCGCCGGCCGGGCATGGTTCCCCGCAAGAGTCCGGTAGTTCTCCGTTCAGTCTTTGGACTTCTGCGTCTTCTAGAGCGGAGTCACTGGAAGTCCAGTGATACTCGTTCGATTTGCAGACATCGTAGATTCCTCTCATCGTCCTTCCACACTCGATGCCTTCGTAACCGCTGAGAGAGACGTCTGAGAGCTCCTGCCTTAGTTCCTTTAGTTCCGTCTTTAGTTTCTCTATCTCGCTTTTGCTGGATTCCTTAGTCTTGGAGAGGTCAGCCACGCTCTCCATGAGGTCGTTTGTGAGGCGGTCCACCTCGGACTGCAGTCGTGTCGTGTTTTTCTCTTTCTCCTCCGACTCTGCGCGGAGTCGCATGATTTCTTTCTCTTTTTTGTCGAGTGCTTCTCTTAGCTGGCGGCAGTCGGCCTTCAGAGTGAGATACTCGTGGCCTTTGGCTGTTTGTTCGTTCTGGAACATATAAAAGAAAATGTTACGAAATTTTCACGTTTAACTAACTAGCTGCCTACTAATATAGATACTATTATAATATAAATCGCCAATCTCATGGTAAACTTGTTAAACGTAAGCTTTTGGAAAGGTAGTCGGCTAGATTTTCTGCAATTATTGTAATTAAATTATGTTGAACGTACAAAACAGAAGTTGGACACCTAGCCGGAAATTGCTTTTGATTTTATATGCAGTTGTAATTGCATGTTTATTGTAAACGCTCGGGTTTATTAATTCAATTCGAAATCTCAGTAGAGGAAGCAGTAAACTTTTGTAGTTTAGTTTACGACCTTTATAGCACGCCTGCGGTTGAGCTTGAATGCCTCAATATAAAGCTTCTTTAAAGATCTATATGGAGAAACCTGCGATCTCAATAAAACAAATTCAACTTTGCCTTAATGGAGCCCATCAAAAACTCTGTAACTAAACTATAAAGGTAGTAAAAGTAATTACCTAATTACAATATAATTATGTTCTTCAAATTAATCCACCTCCAATCGCATAAAAAGTGATCTTTAACATTGGTTGGGTCTACACATTCCCTGTCCCCGTAAAAAACGGTTTCTCAATGTCACAAGTCCAATTGTGCATCGGTGTATGAAACTGTGGCACCATAGTGGGAGTATGGACTTGTGAAAAAAAGCTTCATGTCCCCACATTGGGGGCCTTCGGACAGGGAACGTGTTAAAGTAGTTCGATTTGCCTGGGCAGAGCACTGACGCAGGATCCACTCCGTGTCTTCGAGAATCTGTAGCAAC
Source organism: Adoxophyes honmai (assembly GCA_005406045.1). Classification (NCBI taxonomy): domain Eukaryota; kingdom Metazoa; phylum Arthropoda; class Insecta; order Lepidoptera; family Tortricidae; genus Adoxophyes; species Adoxophyes honmai. The sequence continues at coordinate 171,400 of BHDV01069877.1, read as the reverse complement.
TTCGCTTGATATCCGTTACTCTTATTTCAACAGTTTACCTGACCATGTTTAACACAAGACACTGCATCAGCAATTGACCTTTCTCCACTGGATACTCTTGCCGCTACTGCCATATCAAACAGGACCACAGCGTTTACCCTAATTCTAATTCCTAATTTCAACAAACCTGAGCATCCTTCAGCTGGGTCTTAAGCAGCGCGATTTCCCCGGCCCGTTGGCAGAGGCTCCACTCGGTGTCCTCCAGTCTCTGCCGCAGCAGCGCCCGGTCCCTCCGGACTCTGGCCAACTCGTTGTCCCGCTCGTCTCTGGTCCTCGTCGTGTAGCTCTGCAGCATGAGCGCGCGCGGGGCGCGGAGGCGGACGTCGTGTCCGCGGAGACGGTCGGCAGTGCTGAAATGGGAGAAACCTGGTTTAGATGTGAATGGGATGTTGGTTGAAGAAGATACTGGGCTTGAGTGTTATGGCAAAGTAACATCTGAAAGTACTTAATTCCGTTGTAAGTGCCGTTACTAAGACTTCTGTCTGTCCGTCCGTCTGTCGATCTGTTTATCACCAGGCTGTATCTCAAGAACCGCGATAGCTAGGAGTTGAAATTTTCACAAATTATACATTCTGTAGCCGTCATAACAACAAAATGGTTTTAGTAAACAAAAGAAAATACATAAATATTTAAGGGGAGCTCTAATACAACCAATGCGTTTTTTTTTCCCTTTTTTGTTCGACTTCAATAATGGCTACAGGTAAGCAATTGAAATATTCACAAAAACTACTTACAAGCTAACTTTACTGTTTATTGTATAATGTATTTATGCATTACGTAAAGATTCTTTAAACCGTATCCAATTCTGAGATGAATCCTCCATTTTTCCCCAAGTAGTATTCCCCTTCCCAGTTCCATCCCTTTAACAGTCCTTCCCTGCAGCTCTTGACAAATCATCAGTCCATCTCACAGGGCTTACTGGGCTTACCTATAGTCATGATGATCCCTCTCCAGCTCAGAGACGCCGGAGTCAGCGGGCGACGGGGCAGGCGCCGGTTCTTTGCTCTCCGAAATGCTCAGGCCAGAAGTTGACTTAGTCCTGAAATGAAAAAGACACATTGGTTACTTTCGGTCAATTATTTTTATTCTGTGTAGGATTCAAAATAATACCGCTCCGTTTGGATAGATGTCGTAAAGGGCGGTTAAAGAAATAGGTTAAGGTATATTTTAGGCGACAGGGCAAATTGTCATTATTATAGGTACGTCTTATCTTAAAACTTAAAAAATAAGCTACAAGCGTATGTATATGAGACGTGAATAGACATGTAAAGTTTTGTGTGCTCTGCCTAACTTATTTGGGAATGCAGGCGTGATAATAATCATAATGATGATATTTTTTATTCCAACTTCGAGAAGCTTGTGCGATTGCTTGATTTTGTTACAATAGGTATACTGTCTACCTACTTAACTAGTTTCAAAAATTCAAATTCAAAATAGACTATGGAAAAATATGAGCATGTATTTTTTGGTTTACCAAAGGTATAAACAAAGGTATCCTTGTCATTTCTTGTTTGTGAATAAAAATAAAAAATACGTGTACAATATTTTTTGATAATCTATCTGATAGACTAAATATGTCGTTTTTTAGTAATTTATTGTCTCGAATGAGGCTATACTTAGCTTCGTCCGTATTTGCCAGCAGATATAATTTTTTAATGACTATCTATCGACAAAATAAAACTAATAAACCTACTATAATACTCAAATTCGATACTTTGTATCAATGTGTGGCCCCATAACTCTATTATAAGCTTGCATTTGCACTTTTGTCGTTTCAGCGTAGATAAGAAGATCAATCGTAATCTTTTTTACACATAAAACTACCGTGAGACTCACTCATAGTGAAAATTAACAGATTACTCACGTTGTTTATACCGAGATTAGCTCGACATGTTTCGGATCAATCCGTGATCCATCATCTGGAGCTACGCGCCACGGCAGCGGACAGACGCGCACTGCGTGCAGCCGCTCTTTCCGCGCGACTACTAGGCACAGCTGACAGCAGTTCACAACTACCCACATTTTCGCTCACACATTCACTATTATTGTCAAAAGACGGGTAGCACACAACACTAACAACATCAGTCTCTAAAGGCTCGTTCACACCGACCACTGACGTAGTACGAGTATTAAGAACAGTTTTCCAGTTCGGGGGAACCGACCATCCACTATCCCGATTGAAATTCGGATGCCGACTGATTTCAATGGCCTCGCGCACTTTTCGCGGAATGAAAAACCTTTCCCGCGCCAGTACAGATGTTTTGTCAAACCTTATATAGTGAGTCGAGTCGGAATTCATCGAATGTTCAGCCACCGCCGATCCCCTATCATCCTGTTTTCTCACACTACGAATGTGCTCTGATAACCTTGTGGATACATTCCGACCAGTATCGCCGATATAGTTCTTGCCACAGGAACAAGGAATCATATACACCCCAGGACCGTTTAGGGGCTCCCTGTCTTTCGGTGAACGCACCAACTGCCTAAGTTGTGTATAAGGGCGGAAAATCGTCTTGATGCAATACCTCCGGCGTAACAAGTGACCGATTTTATCCGTTACCCCTTTTATAAACGGCATGTACACTGGAAGCCTCTCAACCCCCGCTGGCCGCCGACGAGCTGACACGTTCACAACACGGTTGCACTGCCTCCAATTGTATCCATTATTTTCCAACACACCCTTCACGTGACACAGTTCACGATCTATATGTTGTGGATCACAAATGCTCAAGGCCCGATTTATCAGCGTTCTCGGCAAAGAGGATAAATGACACGGATGATAAAAGACAGGGAGCCCCTAAACGGTCCTGGGGTGTATATGATTCCTTGTTCCTGTGGCAAGAACTATATCGGCGAGACTGGTCGGAATGTATCCACAAGGTTATCAGAGCACATTCGTAGTGTGAGAAAACAGGATGATAGGGGATCGGCGGTGGCTGAACATTCGATGAATTCCGACTCGACTCACTATATAAGGTTTGACAAAACATCTGTACTGGCGCGGGAAAGGTTTTTCATTCCGCGAAAAGTGCGCGAGGCCATTGAAATCAGTCGGCATCCGAATTTCAATCGGGATAGTGGATGGTCGGTTCCCCCGAACTGGAAAACTGTTCTTAATACTCGTACTACGTCAGTGGTCGGTGTGAACGAGCCTTTAGAGACTGATGTTGTTAGTGTTGTGTGCTACCCGTCTTTTGACAATAATAGTGAATATGTGAGCGAAAATGTGGGTAGTTGTGAACTGCTGTCAGCTGTGCCTAGTAGTCGCGCGGAAAGAGCGGCTGCACGCAGTGCGCGTCTGTCCGCTGCCGTGGCGCGTAGCTCCAGATGATGGATCACGGATTGATCCGAAACATGTCGAGCTAATCTCGGTATAAACAACGTGAGTAATCTGTTAATTTTCACTAATCGTAATCTTCTAATCGAATTTATGTATTATCTCGTTCAATAAGTACTACTAGAAGGTAATGCCAGTGGGATGAGAAGCCATTTATGTCAGACTGAAGGACTTGTAGCGACCCTACCGCCATCTACCGCCCGAACTTCTTCCAAAAACGTCATCTACAGTTGATGAACTGTCAAAGTGTTCTACATCGCGCTAAGAAGTTTCGATGATCTGTTGCATGAATACAACTTCCAACTTTCTCTCTGTGGACTTCGATCTCCAGGCATAATATCTACCTGAAGAGAGATCTTTCGTGTAATGTCCATAAAACTTACTGAAGAAAATATAACTGATCGTCATTAAAAAAAATAGAGTCGTAAAGTCATAACATAACAATCGCTTTTGCTTAGTAAGGTTATTTATTCGTATTTATGTAGGTATTATAAAAATACCGAGGTCAGTTTAATGTAAGTATTCAAACATTCAAATGCTGTAAATATGTTACAGGTAAATGCAATAATTAGCGATTATTTTTATTCTGCGCCTCGTAATAGTCGTAATGATGAAGTATTACTATTACAGTCGGTATTCTTTACATGATGTTAACTTAAACTAAATTAGTCTTCAAATCTGTCAATATTGTCAATACACCATTAATAAACCAATACGTTAAAATTTGTTTTAAGTGTAGTGGGTCACTTAAAATTTTAGTGGACATTAACTTGTTGTCACGAATCGATAAATGCAGTTCACGACTTGTTTTGTTTAAAGTGCCTTTATACGAGTAAGTCGGATATATTATTTGTTTCGAACCAATTTATTTTTTAAGACTGCGCTGAGATGATAGTAGGTATGTTTATTATATGTACTTTATTCCTCACTCATCCTATCATTTATAACACTCCAGTTAAAAATTTAAAGAGCACTTTATATTTTCCCGGAACGTCATGTGGTTTTTTTTTTTTTTTCCTATTTCATATATTCTTGGGTATGATGCATATTAAGAGTTACTTCTCTCAATTTCTACCATGGATATGGTTAGATTTTAACGAAATAGTAACCTATTTAGTAAGTATGCTTTAGGCGCCTACTTAGCAACCTGCCAATTTTGTAACTGTTATCTAACTTTAAACCAACATTTTTGCTTCAGGTTCGTACTGAAATAGTATTGCATGATTCTATAATGCACATAAAACAGTTACATAAAACTAATTACAGGGCAACAGCTTCATGTACAAAGGCAGACTTATCCCTGAAATATAGTCTCATAGTTTTATACATCGCGTGTTCTGCTAACCCTATTTCAGAGGTAAGTATTATGATTAGAGTGTGATGCTTCTGTTTAGAGAGATGAGAAGCAAACAGACTGGTTGCTCACGGATGTCCAGAGATATATTCGAAAAAAATAGTAGGTGTACGGCCGACGTTATTAGAGTACAGTTAGATATCTATTACTCCTTTTCTAGTAGAATCTTGAATTCATCCACTTAAGATTACACCGGCAAAAAGTGAGCAAAAAGAAGACACCTGATTCTGTCCAATGACATTGATAGGTAGTAGGTACGCTACTTGACCTGTCGCAGTAACCTTCTTTTCAGAGCCCCGGTATTCACAGCGTTATAATTATTTGATTCATCTAAGTGCTTTCCATTCTAACAAGTACAGTACCTATGTAATGATCGCGTCTCGCTCGACAGCGCGTCTTGGTCTGCAGGCGAAGCGTGGCGGCAAAACTTGCTATATAAGTCCATTGTATACTCATGCTTCATACATGGCTATAGTAAAGATTTGGAAGGCGCGCTATGAGATGCTGGTAGAAAGCGAAAGAATAGGCGGCTTTCCACGTCTAAATTGCTCTTAGATGATCAAGGGCCTCAACCAAACGAGATTTAAATTTAGTTTTGGAACAATTTGCTTTTTACTCGCGAGTTAATCAATTTTTCACATAAATATACATAGTATAGACAGATATATTTATTTCTGTGTTGTTAGTTTTGATTCTGAGGTCACCGTAGTCGTAAACGTATTTTTATTTACATTTTGTAGAGCCATCCCGTCCGTAATTAAGCAAAATTTATATTTTTCAACCGCTCCATATTTATATCACGAAATTTGCAAAATATGTTGGATTAGAAGTAATTAATTATGTAGCCACGGAGATCAAAAACGCCTGTTGCAAAATAGTTTTTTTTTGTTGAAGCTGAAAAAGTTGCAGAATGTATCGTACCAAAGAAAGGAGGTTAAACTCTTTGCGACATTTTTTTAAACTTAGAAGACCAGCGGCCTAAGTAGTGTTCGAATTTCAAATGAAATAAATAGACAATGCTGTCTGGGAGCAATGTTAATGCCAGTGAGAACCCAATCCCCCAATTGCTCCAATAGGAATTCCAACTGATTTGATCAAATCAAATAATCCAGCGTGAATAAGCCCCACTGCTAGGCATAATCTCCTCTTAGTATGAAACCTTTTAGCTCCAAACACAGGTTGTAATATTCGAAATTACATGAAAGAGGGCGCACAAGGCATCGGCCGGGAAAAAGGCGTTTCGTTTATAAGATCACACCACCGCTCACTAGCTCATCCCTGGCTTTGGACGGATCCCTATTTAATTTTAATAGTAATCCATATTATTAATCCATATATGTATTCAAAAACTACAATATCTATGCGTGTCGCAGCAAATTTATTCGCGATATTTGATTAACTTAAATAGTTCTCGGGTTATCGAAGCAAAACTAAACTAAATTCCACTGGCTTACAAACCCTCTTAAGCTCTGAAATTGTCAAGATTAACGATTTCCCTAAACGTGTTCCCTTGTACTCAAGAGGTTGCGTAAGAAACACCCGAGTAGCGTTAATATGCGTATATAGTGCGTTCCGGTTCTGCGCACGCGTCTCTTCCGCGCCGGTTTCCTGGTGCAATACGGTTTAGGTGCTCATGGGATATTAAGGAACGGAATTATAGGTAGGTACGTCTTGGTGCCGTTCCCGTGTGGTGCCGGGTTAGAATAGCACCTCCCCCTTTCTTCCCGTGGGTGTCGTAAGAGTCGACTCTGGGAAAGGGTTAGTGTATTGTGGGCGATGGGCTAGCCACCTGTCACTGCAATAGCACGTTTAATTATCTGGTTACCCTGAATTTGCTAAACGTGGCACTGGATTTTTGAATTTATGTGCTCTTCCTACCCCTCATGGGAATACAGGCGTGAGAATATGTATGTATGTATGTACGTCTTGTCTTAAGTACGAATTTCACTTTTTATGTAGTTTTGTTTATTAGTAGACATCTATGTAAATGTTGTAAGGCCTGTGTCTTATTTCTTAATAAATACTTCACGCCTGTATTCCCAAATGAGGTAGGGCTGGTCACAAGAAACGCTCCATAGACAAAATCATAGTGATTTATCATTCCGTAGCCACTTCTGACATATTTTTAGGTTTTAAGTGAAGAGACAGGTTGCTAGCCTGCCGCCTAAAATACCTTTACCTTACAAAATGGAGCTGTGTTATTTATTCTAACTAAATCCGACACCGCATGGGAAAATTCAGAATAAATGTAGTACCTAAATAATCTGTCACTGTGCATTTATTTTTAAACTTAAAGTTGTACTGAAAGGTCTGAAAGTGATAGCGAAGCGTGAAAAATAATGGTTTTGACTATGTGACGTCTCGGTTTCGTATGCTCTGCCTGCGTGGGTAACATGTATGTACTTGTTTTATTTATCTAAGTAGGTAATTTAAATTGAAACTAGACTAGGTCATTCGCAAAATATGGAAGCGACCTTAATTACTAATTATGCAAAAGCCGATTATAAAAGTTAATTTGGCATTACGAGGAATTTACGGCGTAACAACAAAATAAAAGTTGTATCCGGTTTTAGCACTAACCTTACCTTTTCAGAATAATGACGCAAGAGGCGTCTTATAACATATCACAATCTTTATGGAGGCCTGTGTGGTGTCGGGTCTAGAATGACATCTATCCAATTGTTCCGTGGATGTCAAAAGAGGCGACATAGGAAAGGTTTTAGGTATGCTTTTTTAGGCGACTGGCTAGCAACCCGTCACTATTATAGTACCTCTTCCATCTGTTATTATTTTGATTAATTTTATTTGGATGACATTTGATATATATATTTTTTTGACATTTTATTAAATAAATATTATACTTACGTTTACCATATTGTAACTGCCGGGACAGTAATAATCCTCAATGTTACACGCCTAATTGAGGGCAGAACATAAGAACGCTTTGACACTAAGATCTTTTTTGTAATACTATGTTCTAGCAATAAATATATTTGATTTGATTTGATTTGTTTCCAAACCTAAAATGATGCTAGAAATGGCTGCGAAGCGTGAAATGGCCATAATCATGGTTTTGTTTATGTCACGTTTCGTGTGCTCTGCCTACCCCATTTGGGAACATAGGCGTATGTTCATGGAGGTCTTGGCATTAATAGTGCTTTTCGTCTCTTTCTTTCATTCTTGGTTAGAGTAAGACATTTTTTTTATTACTATAGCAGGAGCCTTAGCACGCTGGCGTCTATCCCCGGTTTAAACGTAAAAATTTGTCATCCTTTTCTTTCACACTTGGGAAATTATTTTTATGGCGGGTATAAATCTTAAAAAAATAAATCATGGGTTAACATAATCCACGTTCCACATAATCTACTTTTGCGAAACAAGCATTAGCTAACTTTTAATTATTCCATAGCACTTATGCAAATGTGGCACGCAGTCGACCGTGCTTCCTGGCCATCTCTATTGTTACAGATCTGTGAATGCTGAATTACTTCAATTACAACTATTATCATCAAAATGGATGTGACTTTTCATGTAAACTCTTTGTAAATTTTTAGCAGAGTGACGCTTTTGAAAATAACGCCATCTGTGTTTATGATTGTTAAATTGATTATTGGATGGTTCTGAGTACAGCACCGGTGAAGGTTCGGTGAAGGAAAACATCGTGAGGAAACCTACACACAGCGACGAAGTAATTCAACGTTGTGTGTGAAGTTCCCAATCCGCACTGGGCTCGCGTGGGAACTATAGCCCAAGCCCTCTCATACTGAGAGGAGGCCTGTGCCCTGCAGTGGGACGTATATAGGCTGATGATGATGAGTACAGCGCCACCTGTTTTGAAGTACTCTGTATTAACTGAAGTACCTACGCTAGATGGCGCAAAATATCTACGCAATTGTTTTATTTTTTGTTTGTTGCGTACGAAGACAGTTTTTGTATCTCCTCTATCCGTGTCCATATCTTTGGTATCAAAATTTATACACGGTAAAATGTTTCAGACGGCTTACCACGATAAGGCGCGAGTAGACTCGCGCGCGAGATAGACTGCATCTGTCACTGTCTAACTAGACACGTCAGAAAATGATACGGTTCTACGTAAATGTAGTCTAAAAGTCGACATAAAACGCAGTATAATCAAACAAAAGAAGCAATAATCAAAGGATGCAAGTCAGTGCAATCCTTGGTTCACGCCGGACGCGATATAAGGCCGGATGCAGCGCAATTGCAGTTGTATAACGTTATGTACTTTATTTTCTAGTGTTAGGTCAGTGCTTTGTTTTAAATAAGTTGCTGTTGTGCCTGGAGGCATTAATTAATATTGTAGCATAAATTGTTATAATATTTTTTCGAACGTAACCCTTACAACGATGCCGATGGTATAAAATATATGATAAACTTTCATACATACATTACACCTGCATTTCCAAGTGGGGTAGGCAGAGCACACAAAATGCTGCTGAAATGGGGTAGTTACTAGCATATTTCTCAGGTTTTAAGTTAAGACTATTGAGACAGGTTACCAGCCCATACCTAGAACTTAGTCGACTCTTCCGATCCGACATCCATGGAACAAATGGAGAGATGTTATTCTTAACCCGACACGACATTGGATATTAAGATGTCTATGTATGTATTAAGATGTGAGTTATCTGTATTTTTTTAATTTACAAGTGTGGGTCTATGGCGACAGTTTAACGTAGCAATGAAGGTGATCATGAAACTTTTTTTATTAACTGATTAACAAACAACGTTCATATTTTTGACTGTTATTGCGTCCACATTTTTTAACTAAAGTTAAACAACACATATTTATATTCATGATTTAGGTTTCACCCCATATAATTAAAATCTTCTCGTATAGTTAGCCCACCCTATGGGACTACAGTAAATGTATGGGAACATAATACATGATGAAATCATGTATTTACCTATCGATAAACGTATTGACATTGTTACGAAGGTGCGTTTATTTTCTATGTATACTTATTTAAACAAATAACTCTGTATTTGATATTTGTGGCCGTTGTGATAGATAAGATATTCCCAATCTGATTTATGATAGGGGAGGTAGGTAGAGAAGCATCGTTTTTACCCTGAAAATTAGTGATTAATGTGACTGCACTTCTAGGTATGATAACATAAAATTATGACGTCGATGTAACTATATGAAATTGGGAATATTTAACGAAAATTACGAAAGAAGTTTTGCTATAAACATAGACACAATGCCTGTATTCTAGAATGGGGTAGCAATTAGTAGGTACACGAATATTAAAATTCGCTACGAAACTACGAGTTATCAGTCATGTCATGGTTTTGACAATGTAACGTTTTGTGTGCTCTGCTTACTTTGTATAATAAATAAATAAATAAATATCACTGGACAATTTTTACACCAATCACCTAGTCCCAAAGTAGGCAATTTAATGCCTGTGTTATGGGTACTAGACAACGGATAAACTTACTTATACAGGGTGGCCCATCTAAAACGGTCAGTATGGGGAAGTCCGAAACTATACGAGATACGAAGATCTTTTCTTAGGAACCATGACATCGATTTTAATAAAAAGAAAAACTGCATTCATACATTTAAAAAAAAATGTGTACTCAGTCCGGGAATCGAACCCGGATGTTTTGAAAAAACATTACTGTTTCTATTTAGATATCGATTGTGTGGGTCTTAAGCAGTAAATATGTGTGTATAACATGATTTCTAAAATTAATAAAATGCATTGTTTCTACATGCTTTGATTTATTTTAGTAGGTGTTCGAAGTGACCACCGCCTTTCTCAATACCTACTACGTTTGTAACTGTGATCACTCTGAACACCTACTAAAATAAATTAAAGCATGTAAAAACAATGCATTTTATTCATTTTAGAAATCATGTTTCTTGCACATATTTACTGCTTAAGACCTACACAATCGATATCTAAATAGAAATAGAAAAAGTTTTTTTTTTCAAAACAACCGGGTTTGGTTCCCGGACTGAGTGCACATTTTTTTTTAAATGTATGAATGCAGTTTTTCTTTTTATTAAAATCGATGTCATAGTTTCTAAGAAGAGATCTTCATATCTCGTATAGTTTCGGACTTCCCCATACTGACCGTTTTAGATGGGCCACCCTGTATATAGATAAAAATCCAAGACTCGAAAGCAAACATTCGTATTCATCATACAAACATCTGCCCCGACCGGGGATCGAGCCCGGGACCTTAAGCTTCACAGTCAGGTTCTCTAACCGCTGGGCTATCCGGCCGTCAAGATGTATCTAGACAATATTGCGCGAAATACCTACCTATTTGGCACCTACCTTACCTCTATACCTATTCTTTTACCTCTACAAAGCACCCAGACCCTTCAAACAGCCCCGACATATTAACTAAGTACTTTATTCAATTTTATGAGTGGTCCTTTCAAACCATAAACAACAAAACCGTGAACAATAACAATTACCTGTACATAATTCCGTTTTCACTTCACATAGAAAGAAACAGCGTTTCTTTTTAAACTTCACAAAGCACCAACGTATAGCTCAACAACACAATTTTTAAATTACGAATTCATTTTTTTTTCTCGAAATATTGTTTTTAATAAGGGGTGTTACACACGTGCAGAGCATCGCGGCGCTCCGCGGCGTGTGAGGCAGACGACAGCGTGCCACTAAAATGACGCTCTACGATTGATTTAATCAGCAAGTTTTATCAGTTTGTTTGCAAAATAAACGGATGTCGTGTTTGTTTTTGCAACATGAGATGCTTGTAATTGTGTAAGTGCTATCGTAAAACTCCTGATCATTTCCTAGGTATGAGACATTAAAGATTAAGTCTCATTTAGTTACCATTGATCTGCGCTTTGTTATTTGTTGAAACTTCTTATTTCAAGGTTGTGTTTTCATGACACTGTTTGTCAATTCGCTGAACTTTAAATTTAAAATGTGCTTTTAATTGGTCCTAAGCCTTTGCTACGATGAGGATAGCCAGAGTTTAACAGTACCTGTTTGATCACTAGCACCTCATTACATAAGGCTTACTTAGGCCTGTGTAACACATCTGTAATCCCTTAGGAAATGCAAAAGTCTATTGGGGAACGCGATCGCTTATATCAAGCGACACACTTGTCAGTTAGCTTTCCTTGTGACATAAAAAATAGTAAATTAAGTTAAATTAAATTTCCTCTCCGTCTCTCAAAGACTGACGTAAGAAATAAAGCCGCCCTTGTAATCGATCGATTGTAACTTTTGGAATTTCGTGTTGTTTTGTTTACTTACTTAATTAATTAAGACAAAGCGCCATTTTACCGGCCCAGCAGCGCACACTCATTCATGAATCGTTAAGGCGCGTCCACACGCGACGGTCTAATTATAATTACTACGTCTACTTGCCGTCATTCCATAAAGCACGCGTCACTTAACACATTCAAATTTGCTATTAGAATCGTTTCAAATCATATCTAGGTAAAATACAATATCTATACGTGTAATTATACTTGTAAACACCGCGCCTGTTTTCCTTAATGGGGTAGGCAGATCAACTTTACATAGATATACACTGCTAAATCAAAACAGAGCTAACTCAAAATGTGTCTCAATTCAAAAGTAAGCTATAGGTTCATACGTCAAGTCTCATTTATGAGTAGTGGTATATTTAGAGTTAGTTCTGTTTTGATCAAGAAGTGCGATATACATACAATCACGCCTGTATTCCCAAATGGGGTAGGCAGAGCACATGAAACGTGACATAGACAAGATGATTATGACTATTTCACACTTCGCAGCTACTTCTAGCATAATTTTATGTCTGAAGACAGATGGCAGAGGTATAATAAGTAGTAACAGGTTGCTAGCCTGTCGCCTAAAACATACCCAAACCTATTTCCTTAGTCGCCTCTTTCGCCATCCACGGAAGAAATGGAGAGGTGTTATTCTATCCCGACACAAAACAGGACCAATTTTAGGTTTACAAATAGTCGAAAGAGGTACAGTAGTGACCGGTTGCCGTTGACTCGAAGCAAACCTAAACCTATCTGCTCAGACGAGAGGTGATATTTTTAACCCGACATTACACAATAGTGTTTGTGTTCAATTTACAACAATTTGTGTTCACATTCGATAAAAAAATAGTTCCAGTAGGATAGCGAGAAGCGAGACTTCATTTTGTTCCTAAATTAATATCCGGAGACGTTCGCGGCGCCGCGCGCGCGCACGCAGCTGATGCGGCAGGCGCCGCTGACGCGCGCACTTCGCACCCTCAACCTCGTAGGGGCAGATTTGGATTTGTTTTTTTGTTCACTGAGTGAATTCACTAGGATTGCTCTGTTTAAAATTTGTTATTGTAAGAATAAATAGTTTATAAGGTGTGTTTGCAAATGTATCGCATTGGGTTTGGGCATAATCCTGTCATGATATTTTTTGTATGGAAAATAAATAAAAAAAAAAAAAATCACAATAAACGAAATAAAGTTTCCTCTGTCCATCAACGCGATGTCGCAATGACGTTCACTGTAAAAAGGTTCTACCGTGGCTCAGGAATCAATTCCGAGTGTACACAGTTAACGGTACGGATCCAGTCGTGCACTGAACAAACAGACGCCGGTCAATGGATGACAACAATAGTTCTGATGGTAGATACTCCGCAGATTGTCATGCCAGATTACAAATAACTGTACTCGACATTGTACGAAGTATTGCTTCATAGAAAATCGTAAAAACTGCCAATTACATAGGTATAATCTGAGACGCGCATTGATGATTCTGTGGTATAAGGCCCTGTGCAGACGACAGAATATCCGTGACGGACTTTTTAGTCTGCAAAAATAGAACCTATGGAATTATATGCAGTAACACACACGACGCGCAAAAAATCCGGCGCACAATGCATACAATCCACGCAGACTTTTTGTGCGCCGGAGACTCGATCGCGAAAAAAGTCTGTCGTCTGTGCTGCACCTAAGGCCTCGTCTTGGAGCGAATTCGTCGCAAATTACGCGCATATATCGCTAGCACTGCGGCATAGGCCCTGTCCAAAAGGGACGAATTCGCCGCGAATTTTAATGTTTTACTATTCATTGCTGCATTTGTCACTCTTAATAAAACTACGACGCATCGTAAAGAAGCAATGCACTCCACACTTACGACTTGCGTCTGATTAGCGCGTATTGAAAAAAATTGAGCACTACTGTCAGTACTTAAAATCCTAGGGATCTCCGCCTGAGAAAACTTAGCTCAAGTCAAACCAAGGCTAACCGCTTAGTCCACGTTACCAAGGCTATTCATACCTATTTATATAATTAGTGTAGGGAATTGTTGTAAATTGGAAATGTATTTTCATAGCCTATTTTACGTGTACATAACCGAATTGGTTAAATACAGTGACGGTTTAATTTGAAAGTTAAGATCGATTTATTACTTTTAAACTCAATATTAGTGTCGGCGCACAATTATGAACATAAGGCTACTCTTAAGATACGAGCGACGCGGTAAGCGGTGCGGTTAGCGACGCGGGTTGCCACTAAGCAAATCAACTACAATCAGTCAGCAACATTAATTTGAATTATACTATGATAAGGTGTTTACCGTCCCTGTGCTCGACACTGACCCAATAGATGCCACTCGCAACCTTATGTCATAGTAAGATAGATGACAGATGGGTGTCATCTACTGGGCGTTGAGGCGTCGTGCATTGGTACATTTACCTTATGACTTATACTACAATTATAACAGGTTTTTGACAACAAAAATAAAAAAACTAAACAGAAACCTGTTCAGTGCTTTAGTATAGTAACGAAATCAGTTCCAGATTTTTTTTCTTTGTACTTTCCTAAACAACTGAATAACTTGTCCAGTACTTTAAATTATTAAGGTTACTTACACTATGGCTGAGTGGTGGCGTTGGTGGAGCGGAGCGGGCAGCGAGGCGGGCGGCAGAGCGGAAAGCGACGCGGGCTGCGGCGAGCCGCACCAGCGGGCCTCCCGCACGTCTGACGAGCCTTGCCAAAGAACAAAACCATTAGATAAATAATTTTAACCTGTTTTGTACAATACGATACACGAGGGAAATCGCAAGGAAAAAGTTTACAAGACTGCAGAGCAGATACATCAAGGTTTGTAAAAAATACACATTAACTTCACATCTCTATTCCTGAAAGAGATAGACAGGACCAGGTCACGTAACACAGGAAAAAAACACGGCAAAATATTTACGTTACCTACGGTGACTTTTTTAACAATTTTAGGTTACATGTACAGCCTACTACTACTATCTCATCTTTTATCTAACTTTGTATTAATGTAAAATTGCTAAATCTTTTTCGGAGATTTAAAATAATAATGGATTTTGCTCTGAGATTGCTCTGTGTACAAATATGTATGTACAGGGGTGACATTTGTATCACGTATGTTTATGTTATGTACTTACTGCCATAGAGGGTCATGTGCGAGGGCGGGCGGCTGGCCAGCACGGGCGTGGACCCGTAGCGCTCGCCGCCCGCCGATAGCCGCCCGCCCAGCGGCTTGAACGCGATCGGCCGGATCACCGACTTGCCCTGCAACAAACAAACGTTTATTGGAGGTAAGCCTAAAACGGGTACGCTAAGGGACATGTGAAATAAAAAATACTTAGAAACGTAAAATGTACCAAATAGTTTTACTAAAGGAAATGTTTATTTAATATGGTATATAAAAAAATAACAAACATAACCATTCTCTTCAACAATCTTAGAAAAACAGAAATTAGGAGACCCTTCCAAATACCCGTTTTGCCCTTATAGGGGGCCTAAATCAGGTACCTCATCAGGGCATAACGGGTAAAGGCTATATAATGAGAACAATCAACTTATTTTTATAGTTTTACAATATTTATTAACATAAAATCACTTATATTTTCATTTAAGCGTCTTAAATTATTAATCAGACTCATATATTGCTAAGCCGTGATAGCCCAGCGGTTCGACATGTGTCCTCTCAAGCAGAGGGTCGTGGGTTCAAACCGCGGGCTCGCACCTCTGAATTTTTCGGAATTTATGTGCGATATCGAATTTGATATTTATCACGAGCTATTCGGTGAAGGAAAACATCGTGAGGAAACCTACACGCAGCGACGAAGTCATTCAACGTTGTGTGTGAAGTTCCCAATCCGCACTGGGCCCGCGTGGGAACTATCGCCCAAGCCCTCTCATACTGAGAGGAGGCATGTGCCCTGCAGTGGGACGTATATAGGCTGATGATGATGATGATGATATATTGCTAGCTTCTTCCATATCAAGTTTCATAACTGCCTCGTCCCATGATGCATTAGAGGTTTTTCTTTTATATTTGTTAACCATCTAGAATAAAACAAACCAAAAATCTTAATTAAAACCTCATTTCAACCACCCAAACTACTTACATGACCATACTAGGGCAAATCGGGTACATACCCGTTTTACCCCTACCCGTTATGCCCAAACGCATGTTTTTATTTTTAACCGCCATAACCTCAAAACCAAATGCAGGAATGCCACAAGTTTTTTTAATTTAGATGCATAATTCCTTACAAAATCACAACACAAAACTTAAGTAAACATAATCCATACAATATTTGAGTATTCACTGTTACCAAAAGTAATTATTTTTTAGTAAAACCATCAAAAATATTGTTTTCAATCTTACCTTGCAAGCGCTTGCGTCACAGCGGAGAGCCGACTGCCTGTGATTGGCCGACTGTTACGCCACCTCGCTGCACTCGTACATTCTCACTAATAGACGTAACACGCACGCAAACAAGCATACCCGATTTAGGCGGGGTACCCGATTTAGGCTTATCTCCCCTACATTATTGTTTTATCCGCTGGATTTGATATACATACCTACTTACGAGTATTTTGTAAAGTAAATAAGTAAGTTTTACACTGTATAATTTATGCACGATCGGAGAAGGCTTTATTCGAATATTACCTACAACAAATTTAATATAATATACCTATGTAAGCAGTCAATAAAAATTGTTAAAGTAAAAAATTATAGCGACTGAATGGATCCCACAGTCAAACTGTGCAAACAGTTTTGCGGGACGCTGTATTTAGAATTTAAGTATGTCATTGTATTAAGACCAATAAATAAATAATAATAAATAATAATATTCGAGCGTTTCAACCGCCTCATTCATCTGGCTAGATTTTATACGAATCTGCTGTAGATTTTGATATCGTTTTTGACTATTTGTTAAGAGTTCCTGTTTGTCTAATAGATGACTAAACGATGGTATCATAATATTCTTCGATTTTTACAAAAAAGTGGACAGATGAATGAAACGGTTGAAACGCTCGAAGAAATGCCCAGAAATGGACTCAGTGCCATAAGCATAACGTGACCATTATGTTTTTGTATGACTGGTAATGAAGTTTTTTACGTCTACGTGTTTGCATGCAACGTTTTTTAAGTTAACACCCAATGAGAAAGAACTATTTACTATAAAAACATCCTGCTCGTTAATAAATTGATTGATTATAAACTTTTTGATACTTTTTAAAATTGAAACAATTTTATTTCCTACTTAACATAATTTACTTAATTTAATTGTTTAATAACCTCTTAAACGCTACAGGCTACCACATACTCCTATTAAACTGTTTTAAGGTTTCCGCTCCGCTTATGCACTACGCTAGCAGCGCTAACATAATTTACCCACACCAAGCATGACTAATGGCACCTCTATTTGAATTTAATGCATGTTTAAGGTATGATTTCAATCTCGACCGCGCGCAGCAGTAGTCGCGACACGTCGTTGCGTCATGATGCTGCGGGTGTTTTTGAACGCGAGAGATGACACCACCGTACCACCACCATCAACCGTAGAACACATGATCTGAATTGTTTTTATTAGAAAGTGGTACGCTATGCTACGTCTTCTCACAAAATTTAAGAGTAAGTTTTATGTATATGTTTCGAGTATACGTTTTAATAAAATTCATAGACACCAGTTTTGTTGTGAACGACATTATTTGCTGCTGCTGCATGCAGTGGCGATGGAAATGACACCTTTATGTTGCGAGTTTGGATCGCAAACATACCGTGCTCTTTGGTATAAATAGTATAAAATACAGTCACGTGGAAAATGCTACTTATAATAAGTAAATCTGCGATTTATTGGCAAAGTACAGTTTTTGGTAACATACAGTCGCGAACCGGGATTGTTGAGCCACTTACCACTGTTTGCAATTTAGACGTGTAATCAATGACCGATGTGACCGACTAGATGTTAGCTATTGGATTAGTCTTACACGACCAAGTTACACACATAGGTAAGTGGCTCAACAATCCCGGTTCGCGATAGTACATACAAAGCCGTAACTAATGATAAGTTACAAACACTTAAAATTGTTATAGTTTGATTACATTAAAAATTCGTTAAGAGCGCGGAACTAATTAGCTTTACGATAATCTCCTCATTTTAATACTAATTGCAAAACGTTGAGGAATTCGCGTTTCTGCTGATTTTAACGACTAAATTACAGCGATATAATATGCTATATAAATTATTTAAGCCTTAAAAAAATCATGCCAAGCATGCCAATCACCCCGTATGACATAGCTACAGACGGAGGTTCACAGAAACATTCAAAATGTTACAAATATCCAATCCAGACTGTTTTTCTTGGCTATGCCTTGGGACCTACTTGGTAATGATTTGTGCATTTGGTAAAAAAGTGTTTTATTTTATTCGGTAGCATTATAATACATATTAGAAGAAGTAAATTATGTAGTATGTATGGGTGGGCATGGCCAATAACTGTTTGTGGAATTCCGCATTTCCGCCATTTTAGTGTTCTTTGTACGTCGCATAAATGTTAACTTTGAGTTTTCCAAAATTATTACAAATAGATTTAGATAACGTTGTGTATGCGAGGACATAATTACTCAATTAGGCATTTAAATAGCTATGATTCTTTAAGATCACCCCTAACACCGTATAATAATACCTTTTACTATGCAGTACCAGTGTAAGGCAGTGTAGTGCAGTCACAGTCACATAAATAACTATGATTTTCCTATTAGCCTAGATATCAATGCTCTTTTTACTTCAATAACTTCCATATACCTTACTTCAATGGACCTTATTAGTAATTAATACTAACCTTTAACCATAATGCCCAATTTTCTCATCTCGAGTACCAATTCCTAATCAAAGTCATAAAGCTATCTCGTTAGGCGTCTGCGCACGGATCTGGCATTTGATGCGCGTACGCAGGACAAAATGTCACGACGACAAAGGTCGGTTTTACGACGTTGCGACATTAACTAGGTTCATAGGTGGAGAAGGTACCTTTGTAGATTGACCCTTCTGTACCATTGGAAACTGGATTTATATCCCCTAACGTTTTTTAACTTATTTTGTGCATTCCCCTACGTTTTATACCATAAATAATAGTCATTTGTCCTAACACTCATATCTTTAGTTTTTCTAAACATTTTATTTTAGGAAAGATAGTTTTGACGCTCCGCTCTGCGCTTGCCCGGCTATTTATGGTCATGAAACAAACTTAACCTAAAGTGACCTATTTGATTTCTAACATTTTTTTAATTATGGAAAATTATTGTTATGGGAATTGATCGTTAAAGCTAATGCCCATTAGGAGAAAACAGGTCGGGCGAATGATTTTAGGACAAACGATGTTAGGGATCTCGAAGGAGACTTTTGGAAACTACGCCTTATTCTTACAGCAAGGGTCAAGGCCATTTTTCAAAAATGTGGAGTATGATAATGAAACTCGTCATACATTAGTTTTGTCGAGCACGAGCAGTCGCCGCGGATTTCAGACGCAGGACTACGAGTTAGCACAAATGTCGAGGTAAACTCAATTTAAGGCGAGAGTGTTATGCTTACCGCCTTTTATAATACAGGTGTGATGTTTATCGATGTATGTGACACGTAGTGACTACCCAGATTTAGGATTATCAGAATTAATGTCCTTAATCTTGTTGAAATGTCTTATATTAAAAAAAGATACATTTTGATGTAACATTTTTAGCACAAGTTTTTGTCATTATCAATCGACAATTATCTAATTTTTACTATCACGATAATAATCCTTACGAACTATGAACTGTTCATATAAACAAGGTAGGTATAGTTTTTTTGCTGCGACATGATTATGTTTATGTACTCGTAGCGTGTGATACTGCAGTCTTAGGTAGTACAGTTAGATTCGGTTGAATACACAGATACGATAAGGGAAATGTAACGCACAGTTAGTCTGCATTACACTAACAGCCTCCCTATTGCAGGTTTTTACAAACTTTGCTTTTTACTGTTATGCTGGTATGAATAAAAATGCACTATAATAACATATAAGTTATCTACTGTACATTCTGACGCAATAAACGAATGGTCTACTCTACACTACACATTAAGAAATTAAAAACAAAAGATGATTGAAAGAAGAAAACTAATTATTTAAATTTGGAACACGCGGACGGTGCGGTTGGCAGTGCGAGCCTGTGACGCCGATGCGTAATTGTTTGCGGAATTCCGTTTTGCCGCCATTTTAGCCGTTTTTTGGACATCGTAAGTATTTATAAAATTATAAAGTTGTGTAACCATGCGACTGTGCATAATTGGGCATTAAGCGGCAGTCACATAAAAAATAACTAATGTTTGACTGAATATGGTAATCTCCATGTAAGTAATTTTTTTTTATAAAATACAAACCATTGAAGTATTGTTTTAGTCAAGGTCGGAATTCCTAATTTAAAAACTACAACATAGGCAGATCTGACAGTGACGCCCAACTCTACTTTTATGTGGAGTTTTTTGATCATGCTTTAAATTATTCTGTGAAGTACGTCTAGTTCCGTAACTTTGGTCCGCCCCTAAGATATAATAGCTTTACACACCTTTCCTTATTACAAGCAAAACACGATTACACGTCACTTTTTAATTGAATAACGTAATTTATGTTACGATTACGAGGATGAGTACACTTTTCTTCGACCGTTAATTCGCTATAAAAAGTTTTATTACTCAGCCAACTAATTTTACATAAACAGATTAATTTACTTTGCTTGAATTAAAACAACACGGCAAAGTGGCTTGAAATAAACTTCTTGTCTCCTGTCTAAATTTCAAGCCCACGTAATGATATTCGGGGAAATAAAATCGTCCATATAAATGGACGTCGTTACTCTTAGCTTCACGTTTCCGTCTTTTATTTAAACCTTGCAATTTCAGGAAGCAGGTTCTTGAATCTATTAGTCACAATGTTTAGCGGCAAAATTGTAGTCATCATTTTTTTTGTGGGAAAATGGATACCGGTTAAGATCGACAAATTTCAATTATTTCTGTAACCCAAAACTTTCAATGACTCGGTCACGTCGTCGTCCAAGCAAATGGACAACAATGGTCCAAGTTTTTGGAAAAAAACTGGCAATTTATGGAATTGAACAGACAAAGCATCGATTGCGGACTACGTTTAATAGAACTAAAGAAAATGCTGTCAAAAGATTTTTTATCTCATGATTCGTTACCGAAATCTTAGCGATCTCACTGTTATTCGAGTTACCTCAATTGAACGTCAATCTACGTTTTATCCCCAAAAAGAGACCCCTGCTATGTTTATCTGTGAAAGATTTTCCTGTAAAACTTTTTCTTTCGAATACGACACATCGCCCATAGGTACTTCTATGTGTCCGGCTACAAACTAGAATCCATACCAAGGAAAAAGCAAAGAATTTTAAGCTCAGCCTATCATCGTATCTAGATTCCACTTAACGCAGACTCACGGGACAGAGGTGCTACCAGTTCAATCAAGCGGAATAGTGTCGTCAGACAGATGTCAGAAATACCGAACAGGCAGCGATGTCGAACAAAATGCCCGGACAAAAACTGGAACGTCCACAAAACCGCTAAATGGAGAAACTGCAGGAACGCGGGCTATTTACAGCGTTTACTAGCGTAGATACCTTTCTTGAAACAAGATCGGGCTGTAGATTCTTCGCGATGATAGAAAAGTAGGCGCCAGGATGGTACTGAAGAATGGCGTAGTTTATAAGAAACTAATAACGTTAAGGAACATAAAATATTCACGAGGGAATAGTTTGCTTTGCTTTGCGATATCATATACGAAATAGTGTGAAGAATAAATTATTAATTTCGTAAATTATTAATGTAGTTTAACTGGAAATCGACGGCTTTTGGAAAGTTACAACATTGATTATTAATTGTGTTAACTTCTCATGGTATTAAGGTCTATGTCCCAACCCTTCAACTGACGACACCTAACAGTTAAGAAATACTCTTTAAATACTAGTCTGAACTAATAAAAGTGGCATAAAGTTCAAAATAACTGAGTTTTATTAAAAAAAAAACAATAGTGTGGTAAAAAGCACCGTTGTTATCACAAAAACCGGTGTTATCAAGTCCAGCGGCGTCGTTGTGTTTGTGTTTACCGTTGACCGTGAAAACCTAACCTTGGTCCTTAACATTGTTTATTGTCTTTTGTTTGTCGGACTCTCTCCATAATTGACGATTCCCGAGTTACGACTGTGCGAGACAATCGTTATGGCTTCGTGTTTACTGCCTTAATATTTATTGTTGACATGATAGTTAGCTTCTTTCTAGTGACTATCATCTTTCTTTTCATGTATTTATTTGTTGCGGGCCACACGTTTTTCCTACAGAGTGCCAAAAAATCACAGATTGCTTAACACACTTCTAAACCTTAACCTCTGATTGAAGGTACATTTCACGATTAATTGTTTTATCTTCGAACACAAACTTAATCAACGTTTGATAATTATAGGGTAATTATTTATTACTAAACTGTGAATTACACAAGAATCCTGCATAGGGAGTGAGCGAGCAGTATCTGAAAGTAGATTTAATACTCTACCAAAAATGGTAAGTGATTAAGTTCATCGATGATTCTGTGGGAATCAGGTACTTGTGTAATTTCCTGCTTCGCCGGCGTTGCACAGCTCAGCCTAGCTCGGCTTGGGATGCATCTTACATAGCTTAATTTATTATTATTGTCTATTGAAAAACATAAAAAATTGTTTGCATCTTTTCTGTGGGCATGCCAAAAGTCAAACGGCATTAGCCAATAATAGAAATATAATGTATTTAGGAAGGCTACCGATAAATTGGGCATTTACAATTGTATGTTCACAGTAGAGTTGCTTAATGTTTCTTAATGTGTGTGTGACCAATTTCGTTAAACTTTGGAAAGCACTGAGTACTTCATTATTGAATCATGTTGAGTGCGTACTTCCGATAGTAACTAAAAGACTACAAGCATTATGCTTTTCCGCCTCAGATTGCAGCCGTATTAAATCATAAAAGAGAAATCACTTAAATTATCTTTACCGCCATCGTTCATCTTTTACGTTTCGGGCCTTACAAATTTGATCCGGCTTTCTTGACATGCCTTCGTTGTATTCCGATTCCGCATCTGATTTTATCATTTCCATCACAACAGTCGAAACTAGGTTCTATAAAGCGTAGTCTTGCGGTCGGCCCACATCGCACGCCCTGGGTGGTTCTTTGATTTATTACACGGAACCCGCAGCCCATTAGATACTATTAGCAGTACCTGTTTATCCACTGC
The DNA here is from genome assembly GCA_005406045.1 of Adoxophyes honmai. Taxonomy (NCBI): domain Eukaryota; kingdom Metazoa; phylum Arthropoda; class Insecta; order Lepidoptera; family Tortricidae; genus Adoxophyes; species Adoxophyes honmai. The sequence continues at coordinate 148,093 of BHDV01069877.1, read as the reverse complement.
AGGCGGCATACATATAAATATGATACGAACCATCACTATTTATTACTTTATTAGTCAAGGGCCTCACAATACTCGTATAATGCACGAGTACAGTTATCTCTCCGAATCTAATTATTACCGTGGTTTCACAATAAAGATTTATACGTGTTAAATTGCTATGTAACATTACTATTTAAAAGTTCGATTAAAGATTTCGAATACCGTTGGTTCAGCCCACTTCATGCTTATCTGAATATATTGGAATGTTGTGTAGGTTGAATCAGAATCCATCTAATTTGTCATACATTGCAAAAATCTCGATTTGCATGTTGGGAAGTAAGTATCAGTAACTAACAGCAGATTGCGACTGCCGCGGGCGACTCCCACGCCGGCGAGTTAGGAACCACGTGTAGCTCTTATTGTTCGTTTAATTAAAGACAAAACAACCGAGAGAATTGAGTTTTGCGAAGTTTAGACAGGCTGATATTTTGTAACTGTTGATGAGGATGATGGTGGTATAAATCGCCATAAATATGAGGATGTTGAAACTTCTCTAATCGAGAAGTATCGCTGTGAAACTTTTGTTGGTAAACGCCCGAGCGCTCGATGCTGTATATGGCATGTGCATTATATGGCCTTTAATTTGAATGAAGAAAAATCCCTTGAGCTCTTTTTGAACCTATATTTCTTTGACATAGATGCCCATGTCATACGTTACTACTCGTTGAGCACTCGGACTCAAACTTAGAGCTCGCAGCGCCACAATTTCTCCTAAATATCCTATGAGTAGGCAATGGCACTTCAGTAAGAAACCATGAAAGTACAAATTCTTCCATGATTTGGCTAAATGTGCCGTTTCGAGAAGTCCAAAGCCCAAATTGGCGGTAAATTTTGGGCAGTGTGGCAACATTGCAACATTGTTTCACGCATGAACGGGTCCGCTTTGAAACGGCCCCCGGCGGAATCCCAGGCTTTTGCCCGAATTATTCCTCCAATGTGCGGAATTATGAATAATTTTAGCTTAATTAGGTATGTTTGCATGCTCCGAATGGGACGTACCGGGTTTCGGTTTGTTAAATTGACGGTATTTTGGACACTTAACACGCAAGCTGTTTTAGTATAGGGTTGGTGTTGGTTTTAGTGTTTACTCACCGAAATGGAAGCACTGAATTATGTATCTGTACATACAATCAAAAGCGAACATAAACTTTGTAAGCATTTAGTAAAGTGGGACTTTGAAAAGTATCCATAAATCAGCAGCAAGAATATTGTTGCTTTTGCAAAATACGGACCACCCCGTACTGTAACCCAAATACCCTTACAAATGTGTCGAACATCACAACAAATCCATTGTGTAACTTTGTAATGTCGCTCGTAAATTCAGATTAACATCTCAAGACGCCACAAGGCCACGATGCGCTTGCGACGCCAAAGTAGGGAAAGTAAAGCGCTGTCGTGTTAAAGGATAGGTTTAAGTTATTTTTCGCTTTGCGCTCCGCTCTTTAACTAAACATTTAAGGAATATTTAAGGATGGCATTTCGCATAGATTTTTAGAGTGAATTTTAACAAAAGAATGAAATTTTACAAAGATTAGAAATGATTGGAGGAGGGATACAATAAGGAGGTTTCAAATGCAAAAAGACAAAGGGAACTTTATAGCCGAAAAATAATTAATTACATTGAAAAACAATAGGAGTTAACTAAACCTTTTTATTGCGTCTCTACGACTATTATTATTAAATTGGAGTGTCATTTTCATTTTCAATATTTAATGTAACGAAACGTCACCAGATGCCACAGATAAATAAATTTAACGGTGCACATTTTAAAACCAGTTCCACACCCTCATATTTTATATTTGGTTCTACGATTAGGGGGTCAGAGCATCGGCACGTGTGGGCCAGATGCGCACAAATAGTGCACGGTCATGCATCCCCTTTACACCAAAAGGTCACAACACAAAAAAAGGCTATTCAACCGGAACTTTCCATACACGGAATAAGGTTACATTTACAATGCCGTAACATTGCGCTTGGGTCTAAAAAATTGTGCGTACGGTGGTGGTCTGAGTTCCAATTAATAAGACCTCGTCTACAAAGGATGAATACAGATTTTTTTGAGCGATAAGCTCTGTACTGTTTACGAGAATGTTACAATTAATTGTAATTTTGTCAGAGGGGAGTAACGTTATACTCTGTTATCTGATACGAGGTGAGTCGAGCATTTTATTAGCATCATAGATGCTTTTGGTATACATAACTTTAATAACTACATAGTTTCGGCATTCTTATAGGTCGTAAACCTCTTCTATTTTACTCTCGGCTAATATAATAGGCTAATACAACAGTTCAAATAAATTAAGAATCTAGTGACAACGACCTAAGCTCAACAAACGTTCAATAAATGATTTAAGTAAATATTATTCACTATACACATAAACCAGAGATCTACGGATAATAATATCTATAGAAACGAAGCCTAAAAAAATGGCACTAATTTGGAAGATGCTCGTTTGCTATCTATGATGTTTGACGTGAAATTAAAAGTGTACGAAGCGCATTGTCTGCACTGGTCATGAGGCCTTATAATATTGACCTCATCAATTAATTAAATAAGTTGCAATACACTCAGACATTTTGTCCTTAATTTAGGACATACAGGGATAGAGGTTATCCTTCCATACACATATTGTTTGCTGTCAGAGATCATAATCAAAAACATCCCATGTAAGACAATTATTTGATACATTCCGAACATCATTAAATCTATATTAATATTATAAAGCGGAAGAGTTTGTTTGTTTGTTTGAACGCGCTAGTCTCAAGAACTACATACTGGTTCGAATTGAAAAATTATTTTTGTGTTGGATAGACCATTTATCGAGGAAGGCTTTAGGATATATAACATCACGTTGCGACCGAGAGGACCGAAGACACAATGGAAAATGTGGAAAAAACGGGGGAAATTAGTCACTACTAGCTGTACGACCGAGCTTTACTCGGATTATTCAGTAAGTAAGAAATTATATCCCGGTTTTTTTTTTTCTCTGAAAACCAC
>BHDV01069877.1:122422-143478 GCA_005406045.1 Adoxophyes honmai | reverse complement strand
TACTACTCACCAAACTAAAGGTGGTGTGTAATTGCCACCTTAAGTGTAATAAAAGGTTTATTTTTAATTATACAAAAGAAAAAAGTATGTTAATTACCCTGTTTCTAATTATGTGTCCAAACGGCCAGTAACGGAAATTCAAGTTACCAATGTATAAACTAACTTTACAGCAAAATGATAAAATTCTGTTGTTTTTTTTTTCGTTGTATACATATTTTAATGTTGTGGCTACATTACTGCATAATTAATTATGCCTTATTTATGTTTCTTTTACTACTACCGCTAGTTCTTGTTGGTTATTTACGTGATTGTATGGAGTGTTTCTAATTATCTGTCCACCACTGTACATGAATATAATCACGTCTACGTTCTAAAATGGCGTAGGCAGAGCACACGAAACGTGAAATAGACATAACCTTGATTATAACTATTTCACGTTTCGCAGCCACTTCTAGCATCATTATTTTAATTTTGTACTTGACAAATAATTTGATTCTTAGTCAATAAATACAAAATTCTGTGAAAATATTGGTTTATTAAAAAAAAATTGTGAGAATTTTTCCAAATTGTTATTTATTGATTATAAGAATATAAATATTTACGGAAACTATACCCATTTTAAATATGAACCTTAGGCTAATAATTATTTTTGTAGTTAATCGTTGTCGTAACGTCAGTTTTTTTTAAGTTATTTTAGTAAATACGTGCTCATAAGCATTTTATAATTAAACTATTATCGCCGAAAATTCAAATTATATTTCAATGAGTAATTAATTAACAGTTTGATTAATTTTGGAGTCATGTCCACATTATTGCAAACAATGTCGCAAAATTTTCCGATCTCTGCTGATAAGTGATAAGAAGTGTGTGGCATTACGCTATCAAGCATATGGTGACGTGTTTAGAACAACACCTCCCTATGTCTCCCGTGGATGTTGTAGGAGATTAACATACATACATAACATCACGCCTGTTTTCCCAATAGGGGTAGGCAGAGCACACAGATAGAATAACGTATGATTTAAGCGAAAGACTAGCATCCTGTCACTATTGTACCTATTAACTTAGAACTTAAAAACATTGATGGCCGGATAGGCCAGGGGTTAGAGAACCCGACTGTGAAGCTTAAGGTCCCGGGTTCGATCCCCGGTCGGGGCAGATGTTTGTATGATGAATACGAATGTTTGCTTTCGAGTCTTGGATGTTTATATAAGTAAGTTTATTCTGTACCGTAGACTAGGTAAATAAATAATAAATAAATACTTTAAAAACCTCACCATCATTTTTGTAGACCTATCCGTTGATAGCCCACACTTTAAAGTTTGATGTAAAAAAAATGAGTTTCAGGTGGAGAAAATGGAAAACCTTGTTTCTATTTTTCTGTTGTAAACTTAATGTATAAATGCTGTAAATTATAGTAATTTTTAATGCTTTTTAGACGTATACTTACTTACCTCTAGGTCCATATCCATTTTGACTTCAAGAAATCAACTAAATAGTCGTACTTCACGGTACAAATCACGAAGAGTTAATTAGCTAAGTGATTAAAATCGCGCTAAACTTGACCATACACACTCAAACACTTCTTGACATACTCAAAATAGTATCAAAACTTTTGAATGGAGCTGTTTTGAAATCATTTCACGGCTAGAACTAGACGAATGCACAATGTCTTTCCGTTCTTCTCGTGTCCAATGCATAAGAAAAACAAAAGAAACAATGGCTACCGAAACTTATCCACAGATTCGACGCACTTTCGATGAAATAAGAAAAACCCCGCCATCTTTTTCACAACAAAATGGCGGATTTCGGGACCCCATAATTCAAATGTAGAGCAGTCATTGCAATGCTTCGACTCACACTGACAGAAACAATAAATTGCCCCAGAATCGAACGGAAAAAACGTATCCATTCACATGTTACCACTGGGGTTATTTATGCTTCCAATCATTTATGCAGTTACCGTGGTTTATAGCAGTGAAGCATGGGACTCGATGTAATCAAGCTAAAAGTATACACATGTATCACCAAATGGGGCAGGCAAAACACACGCTTCGACAAAACCATAATTATTTCATGTTTTGTAGCCAACCCTAGAATATTTTCTTAGGTTTTGAGTTGGTAGATATAATAGTAACAGGTTGCTAGCCTGTCGCCTAAAATATACCTTACTAGCTTTTGCCCGCGGCTCAGCACGCTTTAAATTCGGGGTATCACAGAAGAGACAGCACACATACCAATTTTATAGCTTTCTACATTGAAAACTTCCACTCCTCACTTTAGGGAAATGGGGGGTTTTGAAGAGACAAAATTTAGCCTATGTCACTCTCCATGCCCTAAACTATATCTACCTAAAAAAATCATGTCAATCCATCGCTCCGTTTAGCCGTGAAAGACGGACAAACAAACAAACAAACACACTTTGACATTTATATATTGGTACGGATTATCTCTTTTGTCGTCTCTTACGACTTCCACAGAAGAAATGGAGAGGTGCTATTCTAAACCCGACACCACACAGGGTAGGATAGTTACTGACAAAAATATTGACTATGTTATGTACCTACATACTGTCACGCTTCTATCCCACAGGGGTAGGTAGAGCACTGCGTTCCACTCGCTACAATCCTCACATACCTCTTTCGCTTCATCTACATTCATCAATCTCCTCACACATGCTCGTCGGTTCCGAGTACTCTGAACCTAGCTTTGTTTATTTTTATCGTAAAATTAATTACATACCTACCAACAGTATAAAGAAGAATACATTATATTATATACCGTACCTATATTCCCAACTGGGATCGGCAGCGCACACAAAACGTTTAAACCCAAGACTATGTCAGATTTCATAGCCATTTGTAGCATATTTTTTAGGCTTTGAAGAGGTACTATAGTGACATGTTGCTAGCCTGTCGCCTAAGATAAAATTTAACCTAATCCCTCTGTCACCTCTTATGACATTCACAGTGTCTTCCGAAACTGATCACCGTTAGAAGATCCACGATTATACCTGCCAACTCGATAACGAAAATAAGATAACCAACAAAAATTTCATTTTCGATGCTAACTTTTTTGCTCACTGTACTTTTTGCCAACTGTACTTCATTACCATCCATCCTAGATTATGTGCACCAGATTTCAACTCAATCTGATCAACCGTTGAAGAGCTCCCTCCATCGGAGACTGTCCTGGCTGGGCCAACAGAAGTCCACTACCGGAATATTGTACTGTCATCCGATTTATACAAGTGTAAAAAATTCTCAATCGGTAAGCGTGAAGTGGGTCAAATGGAACCTGTAAGATTTGATTACAGACATACAAACAACGGAACAGGTGAAGCTAAATAAAAGCTTGTAAAAATATGCAAGAAGTTGCTAACAAACGTGAGAAGTTATGGTGTAAACTCCAATAGAGAGCTTCTTCCCAGTGAATTATTGTTACATATTCTTTTGAGAAAATAAAGATCTTTAAACCGAATATTCCATAAGGCATTGAATGTCATATTATTACACAACTATCGATATCGATAAAAAAATGTTTCTTACCTTAGTTTGATTGCGACTGTCTTTTGTTTTGCTATAGATTTTCCAGGCTCTGTATGTTACCCAATCTAAAGCTCTATCATAACCCTAAACGGAGACTATAAATCAAAATAGTTCAAAACTGATTAATGATAGTCTTGCTCTATTTGTGGTCACCAAAACCACAGACACAACACCGAATAGGTATAACTTTTCGGAACTTTAGAGCTCTACATTCGGATACCAAGCTACTTACATACAGATACATCATTGATAAACATTTAGTACGCCAGTAAGTACAATACTTATCCTATAAAAGATCTCTGACAGCCAATCATTGAGAGATGGAGAAAACTTGATTGTTGAGACCGACAAAAGGTTTTTTTGGTTCCGTGTTGGGTGTTAAAATAGCACCTCTTGAACATTAAACTACCGTGAGACTCACTCATGTTGAAAATTAAACGGATAACTCACGTTTTTAATTCGAGTTTAGCTCGACATGTTTAGGGGACATGTCGAGCTAAACTCGATTTAAAAATGTGAGTCGTCCGTTTACTTTCAACATAGTCAGTCTTGTATGTTAGCGTTGAAATGCGGAGCGTACTGCATTTCTTAATTGCTACAACAAGAACATCGATTCAATTTTGAGATGACATTTTTTTCAATGACCTGATCACACGTAAATAAATGTATGTAGACATACACACATACGTCACGCCTTTATACCCAAAAGGAGTAGGCAGTAAGCCAAAATCTAATTATTACACTTCCCGTAACCACTTTTAGAATAATTTTAGGTTTAAACTCGATGGAAGAGACATAACAGTGACAGGTTGATAGCCTGTCGCCTAAAATATACTACTTTCCTTAGTTACCTCTTAAGATATCCACGAAAGAAGTTTCTAAATCCAACACAATACGGCATGAGTATGTAATCAGTTTACAATACTATACGCATTGAAATATCATGTTTTAACAACACACGTCAAATCTTCAACCGGCACTAGAGCAAAGCTCGGCAACGCGTCAGCATTCCGTCTTATATTGCTGATGTGTCTTACCTATCATTATTATCACAAGAGCTAACCTCTCGGCACGCGTCAGCATCCCATCTGATATTGCAGACGTAGTCTCACCTATCACTCTCACAAGACCTAAGCTCTCGGCACGCGTCAGCATTCTATCTCATATTGCTGATGTGTCTCACCTATCACTATTATCACAAGAGCTAAGGTCTCGGCACGTGTCAGCATCCCATCTGATATTGCAGACGTAGTCTCACCTATCACTCTCACAAGACCTAAGCTCTCGGCACGCGTCAGCATTCTATCTCATATTGCTGATGTGTCTCACCTATCACTATTATCACAAGAGCTAAGGTCTCGGCAACGCGTCAGCATCCAATCTGATATTGCAAACGTTGTCTCACCTATCACTATTATCACAAGAGCTAACCTCTCGGCACGTGTCAGCATCCCATCTGATATTGCAGACGTAGTCTCACCTATCACTTTCACAAGACCTAAGCTCTCGGCACGCGTCAGCATTCTATCTTATATTGCTGATGTGTCTCACCTATCACTATTATCACAAGAGCTAAGCTCTCGGCACGCGTCAGCATCCCATCTGATATTGCAGACGTAGTCTCACTTATCACTTTCACAAGAGCTAAGCTATCGGCAACGCGTCAGCACTTCATCTGATACTGCAGACGTAGTCCCCCCTATCACTTTCACAAGAGCTAAGCCATAGGCACGCGTCAGCATTCCATCTGATATTGCAGGCTCTCGCCTATCACTAGATGACTCGCTCAATCTTTTGAATCTTCCATGATTTAAAAAAAAACAGGTACTTTCTAGCCGAGTTGATGATCGTGAAGTTTAAACATCTTATAGAGTATATAGAGGGTATAAGGTACTAGTAGCATATATGGATCCATAAACCTCGCCAACCCACGTACAGTCACGAACCGGGATTGTTGAGCCACTTGCCACTGTTCGCAATTTAGACGTGTAATCAATGACCGATGTGACGGACTAGATGTCAGCTATTGGATTAGTATTACGCGACCAAGTCACAAACATAGGTAAGTGGCTCAACAATCCCTGTTCGCGATGGTACTTACCCGTGCTATCTCCTCCTCCGTAATCTGGCTAGACTTGCCGTCCGTGTCAGCCATTTTCGATCCGATTAAATCTTATCAACTGTGCCCCATTAAGTCGATGTCGCCTAATTAGCGAAAACAAAAAGACCGCGCAGTCTGCCGACGGCAGACGGAGGCAAAAAACAACTGGTACATTACAGGGACATTTTTAAGCCTTATTAAAAGAAGGGGAAAGTAAAGGCAAATTAGAAGTTTATTAATGTTGGGAGAATTGGTCGCTTGCCGTGCGAGACTTTGGTGCCTGGTACAACATCGATCTGCGTTTGTCACGATTTGTGTTACGGCATCGCGGTGATCTATTCTTGGTTTCTGGTATGTGGGTTTAAGGATGGTTTGTGTGTGAAGTGGGTCCTCCATTCTGAAGATTAGGTTTGTTTCCCATATAGGGCAGGTGGAACACACTAAACGCTTCATAAGAAAAGCATGACCATTTCTGCCGAAGCCATTTCTAGCATCATTTTTTAGGTCTTGAGATGGCCTGTATAGTGACAGGTTGCTAGCCGATCGCTTAGAATATACCTCAACTAAGGAAATACCCTTAGTCGCCTCTTACCTCATCCACGGAAGAAATGGAGAGGTGTTATTCTAAATCCGACACAAGGACGTAAAATCTAGCCTTGGAATAAATCGCTTATTATATTACTCACGAGTGATTTATTACTAGACTAGATTTTATTTTCTTTTGGTTAACGCTTTTTCTTCCACCTTTACAGGTTGGTTAAGGTCTTTAATTCATGAGCCACCATAGAACCTTTTCAAAGAAAAAATCATTACGATTTCCCTTCATTTGAATGGGATGTCACTATGACGTTTACTGTGAATAATTGATTCCATGCTGTCTCACGAATTAAAGTCCTTGACTGTACCAGAAACGCGCATATGCGTGAAAACCTGCGAATCTTCGAGAGCGGCACTAAGCGAGTCACGACGCATACCTATAATATGCGTCGATAGCTAAGTCCACACCAGTGCGCTTTCACGTTCACCTTGCGTCTTCCTCTGACGCATGCCCGTGCAACCACCAACAACAGCGCATGCCGCCAGCGCGTTTTCATTGAGGACGGATCTAGTTTCAGCGCATGCGGTGTGGTTGCACGGACATGCGTCAGAGGAAGACGCAAGGTGAACGTGAAAGCGCACTGGTGTGGACTTAGCTGATGGCAGTGATTGTGTTAAGACGGTCCTTAACTAGTTTGTATTTATTTTCTAAACTGCTTTATTATTTGCTGTTCTATAAACACCCAAACGGGGTAGCCAGAGCACAAAAACGTTGCATTAAATCATGACTAACTCATCTATGGATGCAACTTCCTTTATATGTACCTACTAGCTTTTGCCCGCGGCTCCGCTCGCGTTAAATTCGGGGTAGCACAGAAGAAATAGCACACATACCCATTTATTCGGAATACTCCACAAACTTCCACCCCTCACTTTAGGGAAATGGGGGTTTTGAAGAGGCAAAAAGTAGCCTATGTCACTCTCCATGCCCTAAAATCGCTACCTAAAAAAATCACGTCAATTCATCGCTCCGTTTAGCCGTGAAAGACGGACAAACAAACAAACACACTTTCACATTTATATATTAGTACTGTAATTTTTATTCTTGAATCTGCCCCAAACCACAGTAACGTATTCTGGCCTATCCTACTGCGTTTTAACGCTATGTTCTTCCGCTAACAGAATCGCGTGCCAACTATGACACAACTTGCTGCTAAAGTTGGCTAAACGGTGTTATTTACAACGAACTGTAAAAGTGTAGAAGCTTTTTGTCTTATATAGACGCTTGGAAATATGGCCTGTTGGTTAATTTTAGGCTCAGTTTTTATAGATACCTAACGGATCTAAGTAAGGTACTTACTTTTGCGGTATAAGAATTATTTGTGTGACTACTTACATGATAAATAATTAAATTTCACATGTTTTGTCAGTCGCCAGAAGGTCAACAGAAAGACTTGTGTGTTGTTGTGTGCTTGTTACATACATACAGAATAGGCCCTAACATACATGAGGTTCATGAAATGAGTCCGAATGCGAGTATTCTAATGCCTATCTAATTATGTACAGTTGCATATATAACTTTGTTTACATAATTTTCATATACTTAATAAAAAAATGTTCAAATATGTATATTCCTAAAAAAAAAACAAATATCTATAATGTTTATACGATGTAAAAAGAACGGCTGAAATAGCGACAATACAGAATTCCACAATTTCACTTCCAACCATCATGTTTTGAGATGTCCGAAATTTTAATGGAATTATATTAGTGTCGGCATCGATTTTTATAAAGAGTTTCTCAACTTCACACACAATAACACTTATATTTTAATATTTTTTTATTATTTGTGTAAAAATGTATACTAATTAAATTAATGTAATTATTAGTACTTAATAAGTTTATGTGTGTTGCTGAATTAGAATAACACCCCTCCATTTCTTCTGTGAATGTCGTAAGGGGCGACTATTTTTGCAGGCGTGATTGTATGTATGTAGTATGAGCATAGTCCACTTGATTCTCGCGTCCGAACCTATAATAGGCACATGATTTAGGTAGATAAGGAATGTTTGTCATTAATAAAACCCGTTAGAGCGTTTGTATAAAATCATTTTAATATTAACAAGATACATTTGTAGGTATAATAAACAATTTGTATAATCTTAAATAATAGTACTTAATTCCATGAAACATCAATAAATGTTCCGATTTGATAACTCAGCAGCATAAAGTTTGGTTTTCACTTTATACGCCACAATTTGCACAATCTAAAGCTAATTTATACCGAAATTGTCATTATAACATACATAGACATAAAAAATTATGAATTTTCCAACTATACTACAGTTAAAAATGGATACTATGACAGTATTGCTATAGGAGTAACTCGGAACGCGGCACGCGATGTGTCTGTCAGTAACGATTACTGTTTTAGACTAGGGTGACGGCACCAGTTATGGACGGTTTAAGCTGACAAGCACCAGTGATGGACACTTCATTCATAATTTAAAGACCATAGAGTTGTGAATTGATTGTTGTAAAACAAATGACTTTTCCTTAGTGGGTAGTAAATAAGAGTCATTGTCCATTACTGGTTCTATGTCCATTACTGGTGCGGTCACCCTAGTGAAGCATTCTTATTAGAATGAAACTTTATTAAATGTTAAATGTCGTAAACAAACTACGATGGACGAACTAGTACGATCAATCTTTTAAGGTTCTCTAGTTAGACGGTGACAGGATAAGTCATCTTACGTGCGATTTGACAGGCGCCTTACCGTACTAAGCCGGGTGATGATGTTTGTTTGTTATAGGCAATGTGTATGTCGCAGTCACATTGTAAAATTCCGCCGTTTACAAACGGCGTCGTCAGTTTATAAACGTTCGCGGATTTATGAAATGCCGACGGCAAATTGTAAACTGATTCAATTTCGGCGTTGGTTGTAACTGTAGGGTGACCATGATAAAACGCAGTTTGGACAAATCAGACTTTATTCAGAAAACAGTGATCAACAAATTTTGTATTTTTTATGTTCTAGCCTAACCTAACCTAACCTAACGGAGCGTGTATACGACTCGGACAGGTTAGGTTAGGTTTTTTTTAAGATTTTTATGAAATATTTAATGGACACCCTATTTTGGACGCCATGTTTGTTGTTTTGAACGACACCAGCGACGCGTGGGAAGAAATGGAACTAAATTCTTCAATTTGCCTCGTCATTATGTAAACTAGCGATTGAATTGTCAGTGAAATATTTCGGCATTATACAAAATGATGAGGCGTTATACATTCTGCCTTCGTCATTTTGTAAAACCGTGAGCGTTTATAAACTGACGACGCCGTTTGTAAACGGCGGAATTTTACAATTTGACTGCGACATGTATAAAACAGGCATTATATACAATACCTAGAAAATATACGATACATAACCATCGAAAAGTTGGCACTCTGGACACAAGTGGTTTGCCCGTGTTATTGTAAGAAAAATGTGATTATTGTACGCAACCAAATTCCGACGTTTATTAGACTATTTAGTGGGATAACTTACCTGTAGAAATCAGCATTAAAATAATTTATCGTTAACTTTCGATAGTGGGAGCAAAGCACTATTTTAGAACTGCGAAAAACAGGTATCACCAGCAGTGTTATTTCAGTATCTGAGATTAAAAAGTGGGCCAACTTTCGTGCTGCTGAATATATTCAACTCTTACTTTCTTCTGCAAGCCTGGTAAAAACATGCAAGTTGCTTTACACTACTGGGCCAAGCGAAACAAACGGTCGAGCGAGCGACGCAGGCTGATGCAACTAGCGAGGACATTGTTAACACATTCAGAACCAAGGTCCCGGCTCCCGGGTTCTTCAAAACATTCGCGGGATACCGAGAACCCGGTAGCCGGGTTCATTTTGTACTAGCTATAGACTACTCGGTTCCGCGCAGATGTTTTGATTTTAGGCTTGGTCGTGAATGTGTTAAAACACTAATACATGTTTTTATTGTCTGTGAACATGTACAGTCAAGTGTAACAATATGTGCTGTGCGTCTCTTTTTTTATCGAAGGCAATCAGAATTTTAAATATTAAACAATAGAGAGAGATAACGTTTACAAAGACACACGAAAAACGGCTATAAAATGTTGTTAAGTTCGCAACTAATTTTTGCACTTGACTATACTTTTATTTATTAACATGGTCCCTGCATTAGTAAACAACAATCTATTTTATTTGTATACTTAATATTATACTTATCTTATACATAAAATTCGCTATTTATTTAACAGTTAATATACATAATTCATTTTTATTATTTTTATACATTATTGAAATTCCATTAAAGTACGTACATAGTAGGTACGTATCACACGGTATATTTACTCATTTTATATTTATATCTTTATAAGTTGCATTGGAAAATATTTGCGCGGTTCACAGACGGACTCGTCCGACAAATTGACGCTAGATGGCGTTGGTGCGCGCTTTGTTGTAAAACCAATATATTCTATATTGGATGTCGTAAAAGGCGACTAAGGAAATGGGTTCAGGTATTCTTTAGGCGACAGGCTAGCAACCTGTCACTATTATATTACCTCTTACATCTGTTTTTAAACCCAAAATGATGCTAGAAGTGGCTGCGAAGCATGAAATAGTCATAATCATGTATATGTCTATTTCACGTTTCGTGTGCTCTGCCTACCCCATTTGGGAACATAGGCGTGATTTTATGTTATGCAATATATTCTACATTTTTAGAAAAACCGCTTTATACGGACAATACAATTTACACTCTGTATATAGTCGAAGAACTTGTGACAGAATATGTTTTTCGCTTCTTATTGCAAAACATGTATAAGTTATAAACTGTACTATTAATACCGTCAGCAGTTAACATAATAAATACTATAATTCGTGTTAATTTATAGTAAAACAGAAGCACCGTTTGTACATATTAAAACGAATCTATGAATGTAGAAAATCATTAAGATATATTATGCTACACTATGTATCAATTTTAGGATGAAAGATTAATTTCTCCCGTGGACATCTTAAGAGTCTCGTGATAACCGTTTTATCTAAGTTTGAACGTTTGAACCCAAAAGTGTGAGCAAAACGTGAAATAGTCAGTTTTGTCTATGTAGCGTTTCGTATGCTCTGCCTACCCCGTTTGCGAATACAGGCGTGATGTGTACGTATACATAATTTCTCTTTACGAGTATGTAATATACCGGGTGGTTTAAAACAGTACTTCTCCCCTATATAATTTTATTATACATCTATAGGTACATTAGTTACAAAATCGTTTTGTATAGGCAAGTTGTAACATTACACAAAAGGCATTTAAAGGCAGTCACGTCTATGTATAGTTGTCTCTTTCTTTTCTAGAGATGAATACCCATCTAAATGAAAAATACATATTTTCAGTTAAAAATTTGGTAAAATCAGTGTAGCCGAATTAACACTTATTTTCTTAGCACCGAGTCAGACTTAAATATTTCATTTACAAGTAACAAGAGATGTAATTCCATAAGACACTATAAACTAACTAGATCTAAATTCATAGTTTTTTTTACACATAAATGGTAAAATTACGAATATTAAATTATCAGCTCTCTCAGTCCCCAGTTGTACAAGTGGCATATTACTTTTTTTAGAGAAATGCTTGGATCGACCTTCAATATCCATTATTAGAGATGTATTTTGGATGTAGCTCTATGAACGGAAACCAAGGACTCGCATATTTACAATTAAAAATTTAATTTACAATTAGTATCTTTTTAATTTCTACAAAGAAAAGTAAGACTGAATATGGTTACGAAAAAATAAACTATATTTATTTAATAATTAGTAACATTAATTACCAATCCTTAAAGTTGACGAACTACTAAAATGCGTTTTCGAGAACGGGCTTTATCCATAAGCATTGAGGATAGAACCTATAGAGTACTAATGTCATCTTGGTTGTTCGGAAATTATTCCGCAAAACAATTGAAGTGATCGCTGTGCTCTTATTGGCCGGTCCAAGATCGCGCGTAACGCTAGTGCCTTTTTCTCTACGGTTATTGGCTCTGTACAGTTTCTGTGACAGTGACGGTGACGTTTAGTATGTTGAAATCAACAAACTATTTGCGGACCGGGGTTGCGAACATTGTTTCTCTATAGGTTCTATCCTCTATGTCCATAAGACAAGATTTGTGTAACCATAGCAACGGCTGGCAAGAGATAGTTCACACAATTACTGTTGTTTCACAATCATGACATTCGAAACTATTTTCTTTTTCAATTCCATTTTTAAATGTCCAATACTTGACATTCTATAGTCGGTCTCCTATGAAATGCAGATGAAAAGTTTGTACGAGTTATTCACTGCATTTTTGGCGAATGGTACTTTATTAATGCATTGTTATAAAAACACGATGAATATATTAAAAAAGCCACAAAAAGACAAATCATATTAGCATTTGAGACCGAATTAAAACCCAATAATTTGCAATCAACTATCAAGTTTTGAAACAATATTATTGTGCGTTCAGATAAATGCTACAGTAGTAGTAGTATCATGGGTTCAACTCCCAACTCGCTCTCAATTTTACCGTCATTTGAGCGAAATATACTTCTAGCTAAAGGAGCACACCTACCCTGCCTGCGTATTATGACCAATGATCGGAATAGGTAGTGCCATTTCGGTGCGTAAGCTTAGTATGGATAAGATTTTTAGCCCGGGGACTTGAATGAACATTTTAAGTTAGTGTTTGGTTTAAAGTATGTTTTAAAGAAAGAGTGCATGGCACTTGGTATACTGGCATCAGTAGAAGTTGAAAGGTCATTTTCTACATATAAATGGATAGTAGACGTCAAAAGAAATAGGTTGAATCATGTTAATGTTTCGTGTTATGTTTTATAGTTGTTTGTGACTGTTAAACGAAAGTAAATGAATGATATTATGTACAATGTCTGTTTTATGTAGAAGGGGAATCACAAGTCTTATCCATGTTATGTACTATGTTTAAGGTTTACCCGAAATGGCACTACCTATTCCGATCATTGATTATGACTGGGGAAGTATGACTGACTGCAGCAGCGGTGGGATTTCTGGCTGGTCAGGTGATGACGAGCCGCGGTGCTGGCAGCAGGTTGGGGTGTTCAGCGAGGGTCATGGCTGCCGTCCAGCGCAGTTGTTCTTCTGTGACCGCCCCGGCCAACGTACAACCGAACCACGGCCGATCCTTGCTCCTGAAATGGTGAAATCGGACTATGAAACTGCACATGCGGCGATTTTTAATAGGTGATCGGGAGTTGAAATACTAACCTACATTCAAATTAGTAGGCCAGGGTTAGGTTAGAGTATGCAGATCATACGAAACGTTAAATAGTCAAAATCATGACGCCGTTCGCAGCCACTTGGAGACTTTTTTATCTTTCAAGTTAATAGGTACAGTCAAAGAAATTGATGCCTGTGCCACTTTGAACCTTTTCATAATGAGTTCCATATTGCTTTAACTAGTATATACTATGGTATTTCACAGTGACATTTCTTGTAAAAAGGTACAAAGTGGCACAGTTATCAAAATCCTTGACTGTATAATAGTGACAGGTTGCTAGCCTGTCGCCTAAAATATACTTCAACCTATCCTTAGTTGCCGCTTACGACATTCACGGAAATGGTAAGATGTTAGTCTCAATCACACGGAAAATATCGTACCCACAAAATATTCATAAAAAGTTAATAAATATAAATTAGAATGTCAATATCAATATGATGAAAATTTTACGGATAACTTACATTTATTAAATCGAGTTTAGCTCGACATGTTTCGGGCTAATTCGTAGCCCTTCATCTAGGAGCCGCGGCGGCTGATGCTGCCAAACGCGCACTGCGCGCCACCGCTCTCTTCGCCCGAAACATGTCGAGCTAAACTCGATTTAATAAACGTGAGTTATCCGTAAAATTTTCAACATGAGTGAGTCTCACGGTAGTTAAATGTAGAATTTAAATGACTATGGTTTACCTTTTCTGCTTGTTGTTCCTAGGTATGAAGGTGATGGCCCACCGGGACTGCGGGTTCCGCTTGGGCTCGTGCCCCACGTACCAGAGGATGTCTTTTATGTCCCACTCGTCGATCTTGTGGGAGCCCTGTAACGAACAACATTTTGTACTACACTGGCGATGGGTTTACTTAATAGTGAGAGGTGGCTGTGGCAGTACACATTTGTGTAACAATATTTTTGTTTATTAATGTGTTTAATATTACCTACAAAAATGGCGATTTTTCTTTCTAATACTCACAACTTACGTAGCATGAAAGACGTTACATTAATTTAACAATACAGGCGACTGTCTACATTGTGCAAATTTTGACTGTTATAAATATAAAACTAAAGCATTTATAAATAACCTCCTAAGGCCTGTCAAAATAAGTTTGAAATTTAGCTGAATGACACTAAGCCTCAAATTCAAACGATCAAAATTTGGTGCTGAGCCTTAGGAGGATAAAACTATTTTTTTTTTAAATATCAAGTTTATTTACGTTTCCGGAATTTTGTATGTAATTGGTTGCAATATTAAATTGATCCATTTTTTATTAAAATATATTCTCACAGTTAGTTTATAAGTGTCTTTAAACACGGACATACGTTTTATAACGCTATCATTTTTGATTGCTAATTAATTGTAAAAACACTTAGTATGAAAAACGGAAATGTTATAGGAATCTTCATACGAAAAGCCAATTTGATAGGTAAGGACCTAATATAACTTTGTTGTGTACCTGTTTATCCTTGAAATAGCACAGCTTCCCGTTGTGGAACTCGAACATGTGCAGCTTGAAGCTTTTGGACGCGTCGGAGGCGAAGCGCAGTTCGGCACAGACCGCGCCGGCGCCGCGGAGCGCATCCATCTCGCGGAGGACGCGGTTCTCGCGGACGAGGAGATAGTTGTCTTTGCGATCCTCCTCGTCCCAGTAGCCCCATCTGAAAGGGTAGGGTTAGAAATGAAGAAAAACCTAATTGATTTTAATGTACAGTAATATGCAACGTTACCAGCACCCGGGCTTCTTTTAATTAAAGGATAACATAGATATGTAACTTAACATACATGTAATCATGTCTATGTTCCCAAAAGGGGTAGGCAGAGCACACGAAACGCTACATAGACAAAACGATAACTATTTCACGTTTTGTGGCCACTTCTAGAATATTTTTTTTTGAAATAGCAGATACAATTGTGTTTGGTTGCTAGCCAGTCGTCTAAAGCATACCCTAAACCTGTTTCCTTAGTCGCCTCTTACGACATCCACGGAAGAAGTGGAGTGGTTTTATTCTATCCCGACACCACACAGTAAGAAATGTCACCGAGAAATAACAAGATTCGTAAGTATTTTCCTAAAATTTTCTAGGTTTGTACGCTTTCGTAGGATTCTAAACGAGAGACCAGTATTATTCTACGCCCACATTTTCGTCGCCTCTGCCAACCTAACTTCCTCTACCTCCTCACATCTTGCTTGCTAGGGATGTCACTATCATTTTTATCATTCGCACATAAGTATTTCGACGATTTATATTGCAATTTCTGTTATATTAGATACACGAATTATTACAATAATTATTACGCTTCATACTTTTTATCCGATCGACTAACATAACCAGTAATTTTGAGATGTTATGATATTATGACCATAGAACGAATTCTGTATTACAATGTTGATTTTGTGATAGTAACTTTTTTATGTTTGATTTCATTAAAAAATACTATTAATTTGTGGTATTTCATTTTTTGTCAAACTTTCGCATTCGTTTATATGAGCACATCTACTAGTGGCTGCAAAGCGTGATATAGTCATAATCATGGTTGTCTGTCACGTTTCGTGTGCTCTGCCTACCCCATTTGGGAATACAGATGATTGTATGTATGTATGTACTAGCTTTCCGCCCGCGGCTTCGCCCGCGTGGAACTCGGTTATATTGCGGTATAAAGCACAACTATAAGAAACTTCTCGTTTCAAACGACACACAGCGCCATCGATCTATCATCTATCGATCGGTCATCGATTGATATCGATCTATCATCATCGATATCGATCTATCAGCAAACTATATTTTTGTTTACCCTCGGGAACATCAATTTTTTTTTGGGGTTAAAAAGTAGCCTATGTCACGCTCCATGTCCTAAACTATCTCTACCTAAAAAATCACGTCAATCCATCGCTCCGTTTAGCCGTGAAAGACGGACAAACAAACAAACAAACAAAAACACTTTCACATTTACATATTGGTACGGATTACTATGCAAGATGTACTTGCCTTAGCACGACATCGAGTACTATCTCGTCCATATGCACGACCCGCCTCATGGAGTCGTTGCATATCACCTCTTCTAACATCAAGAGGTGGGATTCCGTGTTAGCCTTCTCGCAGAGCTGGATGCAGATGTCAGAGCTCGTCGTGGTGGGGGTGAGCTGAAAAAAAATAAATTTTACATTACATATCGTATAGAAAAGAGGTATTAAAAAAAAACAAGTGCGAGTCGGTCTGAAAACTGCAAATAACACACGTTTGAATGGGAGCTCCGCTTAAATACTTATTTAATTTTAATTTTATTATTTACTTTTAAAGTTGATATGCAAATAAATATTCTGTGAATATTTCAAGTAACTGTTACCGTCGTTTTTTCGAACCAAAACACACAAAAAATTCACGATTGTTGTATGGGATCCCCCGTAAATAATTATTTTATTTTATTTTAAGTAATTGTTGTTATAGCGACAATAGATATACACAATCTGAGATTTCAACCGTCTAGTCCAGTGGTTCCTAACCTGGGGGTAATTACCCCCGTAGGGGTAAAATAGAAATTCTTGGGGGGGTAACAGATGGCACTAAACAAAATAATAGTATGTTTGAATATCTGTGGTTTTAATTATTTTAAATTAGCTAGGGGTAAACTCAATTCCCATACTAGTTCACAGGGGTAGTGAAATTGAAAAGGTTAGGACCCACTGGTCTAGTCTTATCTACATACATACCGTCACGCCTTGACCACTTTGTTCCACTTGCTACGATCCTGACATACCTCTTTTGCTTCATCCACATTCATTAGTCTTATCTATGGACGTTTAAATTAATAAAAAAAATGCTAGCAAATCCCGTAATTAGGGTAATCGCCCTTGAAATTTTTTTTGGGTTTTTAGGGGTCCGTGGACTGAAAAAGGTTGAGAAACACTGTGCTAGAGTACTGACTGCGATCTGGTAGCAAGTCATCCTATCTCCAACGTAGACTCAGGCTGTAAGGTTCTCAAGTCACTTCTGCTAGACTCACCGCGATCTGTGGTTTTTTAGGGTTCCGTACCCAAAGGTTCAAAACGGGACCCCATTACTGAGACTTCGCTGTCTGTCTGTCCGTCTGTCCGTCTGTCACCAGGCTGTATCTCTCGAACCGTGACAGCTAAAGTTTTAATTTTCACAGATGATGTATTTCTGTTGCCGCTATAACAACAATTACTAAAATCAAAATAATATTGGCTCTCATTGAAAAAACGTGTTTTCTTTGCTGTTTTTGGTACGGAAACCTTCGTGGGCGAGTCCGACTCGCACTTGGCCGGGTTTGTTTTCTAGTTTAGATTACTCCCCGCGATCTGTAGCCTTTTTTTCTGTCTACCACTCACCGCGATCTGGTAGCAAGTCGTCCTGTCCCCGACATAGACCCAGGCCTTCAGGTGGCCCGCGGCCCGGGGCGCGGCCGGGGCCCGGTGGCTCAGCACCCGCATGAGGACTCGTCTAACGGCGCCTTCCCGCCGGCGCTCGGCCTCCGTCGGCTCCCAGACCGCCTCGTAGTTGGATATGAGGTCGCGGACCACGAAGACTTCCTTGGCCGACCAGGCGGTCTGGAGGGTGCTGCTTGTCTGAAAGTTGTGAGTGCAAATTTGAACAACTGTATCATGATCATCGTGTACAATGATAATCATGAATCATGATGAAAGATATGGACAGTATACAGTGTGCTCGGAAATTGACCCTAAAAATTTTAATCAGTGGTCGGTTAAACGTGTCTGAACACCCCTGTGAATTTTCCCTGGAATTTGCCAAATTCGCAACCATAGCATCGCATTGTCAAGCGATTGCATCGTATCGAAGTATTTTTTGGTGGTCACGTTCCCATCACGAATTTAGGGTGTGTTAGTTGAGAATTTTTGAAGAGTAATTTGTTTTACATAATCAATATCTTTAATCAAAAATATTCGGATTATTTGTCACATAACTTGACATATACATTAATTAGACTCCTAAATATTAACGCATTATATAAGTTATTATTAAAATTAATTATTTCTACGTATATTTCAGTGCATTATTAGGTACACAGGTACCAGGACCGCATAAACCGCAAGAGCTCACCAGCGCGGCGGGCAGTACGGTCGGCGCCCACACGGACGCCAGGTTCTCGGCACTCATCTTGTTCGCGTGCGCCATAGAGTGCACAAAATGGAGGTGGGCGAACAACCATTATTTAAGTAGAAATAGTGTTTTAAATTGCTCGCTAAAATTTGGTGATCATAAGTTTAATATTGTATTGTACACTCTAAGTAGGCTCCAAAATAGTCGGTTTAAATCAGTCGGATTTATTAACTCCTACGTTTTAGCACGACCCGTTTTTTGCAAATCTTTTGATTTTTAATATTATGAATCAGTGTCTATTTTTTTTAATTTTGACAATTAACTGTATCTAAAATAGTATAAATAATATATTATTTTTATTAGAATCTATCTATTGTACATACATACATACAAAGTTACATAAATAAATAACACATTCGATATTAAGCAGGTACCAGGACCGCATAAACCGCAAGAGCTCACCAGCGCGGCGGGCAGCACTGTCGGCGCCCATACAGACGCCAGGTTCTCAGCGCTCATCTTGTTCGCGTGCGCCATAGAGTGCACAAAATGGAGGTGGGCGAACAACTTCCGGGCTGTCACACGCGCCACGAGTGGAAGGGACGACATCACGCGGCGGTACGCGGCATTCTTCGCCGCCGGCTCCTTGAGCTCTGAAAATTAATACACACATAAATTAAAAACATACATACAATCACGCCTGTATTCCCAAATGGCGTACTCATAGCACGCAAAAACCGTGATCAATTTCACGTTCTGCACCCGCTTCTAGCTTAATTTTGGATTTGAAAATAGATCGAAGAGGTATAACAGTGACAGGATGCTAGTCTCTTGTCTAAAATATACCTTAACCTAATCCCTTAATTGCTTCTTACGTCATCCACGGAAAAAACGGAGAAGTGTTATTTTCAACCTCACGGATAAATGCTCTGTAAATTAAGATATACAAAAGTTCGTAATATGTAGCGCCTAGCGCCATCTATCGACGAGTAGCAGAACTACTTCGACAAATTTCCTTCACGTTAGCTGTTTGTGCTCTGAAAATTAATAATAAATTATTAATAATAATCCAGTCTTATTAAGTACCACCGCAGCACAAACCTCCTCTCGGTATGAGCAAAGGCTATAGTTCCCACGCGGGCCCAATATGTATCGGGAACTTCACACACAACATACTTATAAGTTACTGAATAAACTGTCGAATCGACGGGATACTCACCGTGGGCCACCAAAAGAGCCTCCCTCTTCGCCTGGGCCACCAGGCGTTCCAACAAATCCCTGAAGAACCGTGTAGCGCCCTAGCGCTACCTATCGTCGAATGGCCGAACTACTTACTACAAACTTCCATGGTATACCCAACTTTCCAACAGTCCTACATCCCACTAACGAAGTTTCGACGTTCGGTTGTATACAAATTCCAACTTCCTATGTGGACTTCGGTCCCCAGGCATAACATCTGCCTGGAGAGAGATCTCTCTATTGGAGTCTTCCACAAAACCGCTTCAGAGTGCTTAGCGTAGTGCAAACGATGATGAATTCGATAACGATTTCGTTTACGAGCTATCGCGGATTGTATGGACCACGGCAGTTGTGCAAACGTTCCGCTGGCGGCGCTGTCACAGTTTGGCCTGGTTCACACGATATTGTCCTGCCCGTTTTTTTTGCAGTATACGTCTTAACGTATAAATAGTGGCCGTACAAAGTACAGATGTAGTGAGAAACTATTTTCCTTCGTAAATGTTCGGAAAAGTTCGTAGTTATTGTTTTCTCTCAAATAGCTTCGGTACCCATTTTAAAGGGAATTCACTCCGTAAAATATATGGTAAAAATCCAGTTTTAAATAATAATTGTAATTGTTTTAAGTAATAAAACGATAAATACGAACTTTTCCGAACATTTACGAAGGAAAATAGTTTCTCACTACATCTGTACCGGGATCTATTCACACGACGATTGTACTGCAAAAAAACGTATACCGCTTATACGTGTGAATAGATCTATGTACTTAGTACAGTCACTAATTATACGTTAAGGCGTATACTGCATAAAAAAACGTGCAGGACAATGCCATGTGAACCAAACCTTTCCATAAAATTTTGCGATAACTCGCAAACGAATTATCATCGTTTTCATTACACTAGACGCTCAGGACAACCGCGACCAAGAGCCAAGACTCAACTAGACGGCCTAGGCCGCCCAGCGAAACCACAATGTAAACATTTCAACTGAATAATCTAAATAGAATCGAAGCTATACTCACCCAATGCCGCCAAGAGAGCCTCCCTCTTCGCCTGGGCCACCAGGGGTTCCGGTAGATCCCTGAAGAACCGTTTCAGGACACCTGCGACGTCGTGCTCCGAGAGTCAAGACTCAACTGAACGGCCCAGGCGTCCCATCGAAACCACATACATACATACATACATACATACATACAGTCACGCCTCTTTCCCACAGGGGTAGGCAGAGACCACTTTGTTCCACTTGCTAC
>BHDV01069877.1:104950-117013 GCA_005406045.1 Adoxophyes honmai | reverse complement strand
CGTGAGTAACGATTCGGTACTCCGTATCAGACCGCATACCCGTTACTTAGTAACGAATACATACGGTTCGTTACAGCTCTAATTTTCGCATTTTCACTAGATCTGGTGGATTGGATAAGACATGTGTTTAAGCGGGAACATATTACTTTTATAGTGGCTAGTGGATTTTTTAGTGGAAAAGATTCTTTCAGTGGTAAGTTAATTTAACCACTAACACATTTCATAAAATTCAGATCATCTTTAGTTAATATCATAGTATTATGATCAGCTTCACCTGTTTGTAAAGATCAAATAATTTTAAACAAAAAAAAACAGACTTCAAATTTGGGCTATACTGAAAGCATTTGTCTAATGAGGGTGACCTTCCATCACCAGCAGGCCTGACTAATTACTGAAATTATAATTTCCAGTCTGCAGGTGCATTCAGTATTGAAAAAATTATCCTTCAACTCCTAAGCATTAAGGAGTTGACCTTCCATCATCAGCCCAGTCATTTTTTTTTACTGCCAAACGTAAATACTGGTGTAGCTTTGAAAAATGTACTAAAAATATTAACTGTGCCTATAAAATTTGAGGGTTGCCCTCTATTTCCCTCATATTCCATCATCAGGTCAAGATATGCTGACAATGGGACCACCTGGAAACTATATCCTTTGAAACAAGAATCAGCGAAGACACATAAAAAAAATAAAATAAAAAAAAAGATCCCGACGAATTGAGAACCTCCTCCTTTTTTGAAGTCGGTTAAAAACAATTAATTACTACTAAAATGCTGACTTACAGCTGTTTTTTTTTTAGTTATGCTTTCAACTTTAGTGGTTTCTGGTGGTTCACACGGCCGCATCTGGTGGGTTCGTTTTTTTTTTAGTCACGCTGTTATGTTTTTGGTTACCTACAGAAGTTTTAGTGGTTTCAGGTGGTTCACACGGCCGCATCTGGCGGGCTCGTAAAGATATAGTTGGCAACACTGCAAATAGAGTAGGCAGAGTAAAAGTTTTCCGTGTGGTGTCGGGTTTAGAATACTCCTTTCTATTTCTTCCGTGGATGTCGTACTAGGCGACTACGGAAATAGGAAGGTATATTCTGTCACTTCTGTCACTTTATTCCTGCCAACACAGAACATAAAAAAAGTATGCTAGAAGTGGCCACAAAACTTGAAATAGGATGTATGTATGTAACTCTTTATTGTACAAAATAAACATGACAAATAAACTAACACAAAACAAAATACAAGTACAAAGGCGAACATATCCCTTAAGGGATCTCTTCCTGCTGACCTTCAAGCGATTGACAAAACATGTGAAATTAGTCATGCTTTTGTCTATGTAGCGTTTCGTGTGCTCTGCCTACCCCATTAGGGAATACAGGCGTGATGTACGTAGATAAAAGAAAAGTACATATACATATTTTCGGAGGCTGTCCCGGCTGGGCCACCAGAAGTCCACTACCGGAGTATTGTATTGTCATCCAAGTTACGTAGGTATACGTAGGTTAAAATGTACTTTGCAAGATTTGTAAACATACATACATACAAAAGTAAGGAAAGAAAAGCTTGTAAAAAAACGTCTAAATCACACAGACACTCATAATGACGACGTCAAAGTATTAAAATAAAGTTCGTAAAAGCAGTTGTATAGGAAGAGGGATGGTTGAGCTAGACACCGCTAGATGGCGCTGTACGGCCAGCGAACGTGGTAACGTTTGTTTGACTCAAAAATATACCCTCAGCCCAGCTCATATTATCCTTACATACATACATACAAATCGATAAACTAAAGTTTATCAATTATTTTTGTAGTTTCCCATCGTGAATAGCGATGCGGAGATAATTTTATTAAAACAATCTCAATGTGAAATGAAGTGAAATGTGCACATGTATATTCGAGCGTGGCTCCCTTTTTTCCGAAAATCATATTTTCTTCGTGTCAATTTTTCCGATCTCATTATTTACCGGTGTCTTTTTTCTCCAGTCACCATTTTTCTTGGTAGCAATTATTCCGATTCCTTATTTTTTCAGTACTTTTTTTTAGCCAACATATTATAATTTCTCATGGGCATTTTTTCCTGAAATATTATTTTTGCGTTCCCTTATGGCGTAATTATACGGATAAGGTCTAACACAGAGCCCAATTAGGTACGACGACGAGCGAAGCGAGGAGGAGTGTTAGGTTGAACTGCGTCCCTACAGCGCGCGAGCCGAGCGAGCGAAGCGAGCGTGCCGCGGCAACGGCCGGCGAAGCGCCAGAACCGAACTGCTATCAGATACGAAAACTAGGCAATATCCTAGATGCCTAAAATAATGGAAAGAAAGAGAAGCGAAAACATCAAAACTAGTAATAATCGGTGCCTGGGAAAAAAAGACACCGGAAAAAATTGGGTATGGAATAAAATGCTCATAGAAAATAAAATATTGGGGAAAAAAGACACCGGAAAATTATGGGAACGGAAAAATTAACACGAAGAAAATATGATTTTCGGAAAATAGGAGCCACACTCCTGGGCCACCAGCCACCAGTACGTCTAGTGTATTCATTTCGATGGTGCAGTCGTTAACGAATTCGTTTGCGAGTTGTCACGGAATGTATGGAGACTTGTCGACCGTGGCAGTTGTGCAAACGTTCCGCTGGCGGCGCTGTCTCGCTTTCCATACAATTTTGCGATAACTCGCAAACGAATTCGTTAACGACTGCACCATCGAAATGAACATACTAGACGTATAGAAGTCCACTACCGGAATATTGTATTGTCATCCAAGTTACGTAGGTATACCAAGTTTCAGCTCAATGGGTCTATTGAAAGTGGTTAAAATCTTCCTTGCAAGATTTGTAAACATACATACATACACACAAAAGTGAAGAAATTAAAGCTTGTAAAAAAACGTCTAAATCACACAGACACTCATATGACTACGTCAAACTAGTGGTAAAATAAAGTTCGTAAAAGCATACATACATACAGTGGTGGACAGATAATTAGAAACACTCCATACAATCACGTAAACAACCAACATGAACTACTAGCGGTAGTAGTAAAAGAAACATGAATAAGGCATAATTAATTATGCAGTAATGTAGCCACAACATTAAAATATGTATACAACGAAAAAAAAGACAACAGAATTTTATCATTTTGCTGTAAAGTTAGTTTATACATTGGTAACTAGAATTTCCGTTACTGGCCGTTTGGACACATAATTAGAAACAGGGACACTAACATACTTTTTTCTTTTGTATAATTAAAAATTAATACCCTTTTGGCGGCAATTAACATCAACTTCAGTTACAACAGCAGTAAATTATGTTCAAAATGGGAATAAAATAAAAGTTATGAGGCGTCTACTCGCTAAGTAATTGTAAATCCGCGTTCGGACCGAAGGGGACATCCAAAAGAACCGTCAATCACTTAGGATGCACCATAAGAAGGTATTTCATACCATCGACCATTGCAAAAGACATGGAACTACTGAAAACCAAATTAGAAAGGCACGCCCAAAGAAAACATCGCCCAGAGAAGATTCGCTTATCGTACGGTAAGCGAATCGTCTCTTGAACAAGACCCGTTTCTTTTGCTACTACTGCTAGTTCATGTTAATATTTTCGTGATTGTATGGAGTGTTTCTAATTATATGTCCACCACTGTACATACACAACGTCACGCCTCTTTCCCACAGAGGTAGGCAGTGACTACTTTGTTCCACTCGCTACGATCCAGACAACCTCGTTTGCTTCATCTACATTCATTAATCTCCTCATACATGCTCGTCGCTTTCGGGTACTCTTGACCTGATCTGTTTCTAAAACGTCCGCGATTTGGTCACGGAACGTCCGTCTAGGTCTTCCCCTCCCACTGCACCCGTCCACATTCCCCGTATTAATTTGTTTAGTCAATCTTCTTTCATCCATCCTTTCTATGTGACCAAACCAACTAAGCATACTTTTTTCAATTCTAATCACTATATCTACATTCACCCCAGCTCTTTCCCTTATCACACTATTTCGTATTCTGTCTTTCAGTGTTACACCTTCCATACTTCTTAACGCTCTCATTTCTACTGCATTTATTCTACTTTTATGCTTCGTTTGCCATACCAAACTTTCGCTACCGTACATGAGTGTTGGAACGAGCACCCCTCTGTGGACAGCCAGACGCGCCTTTTTCTACACATTCTGACTGCTCACGAAGGCGCGCAGCGCACCATTGATTGTATTTCCTGCATTCACTCTTCTTTCAATATCACATTCACACTTACCGTCTTTCGTAAACGCTGATCCCAGGAATACAAACTCTTCTCTCGTAAAAGCAGTTGTATAGGAAAAGGGATGGTTGACTTAGACACCGCTAGATGGCGCTGTCACGGCCAGCGAACGTGGTAACGTTTGTTTGACTCAAAAATGTACCGTCAGCCCAGCTAAATTTATCCTCACATACATACATACAATTCGATAAACAAAAGTTTTATCAATTATTTTTGCGATTTCCCATCGTGAATAACGATGCGGATATAAATAATCCAACCAAACTCAATAAAAATCTATAACCAACACAAGATTTCAAAAAAATATTCCAGAGGCGGCCACGAAACGTGAAATACTCATGGTTTTGTCTATGCAGCGTTTCTTGTGCTCTGCCTACCCCATTAGGGAATACAGGCGTGATGTACGTATGGTTGAGACTTATAATTAAAAGAAGGTAAACAAACAAAGCCAACCCAACTAAGTCAAAAATCACGTAAGGTATGTGTTGCTACATTAAATACGACACCTTCTATTTTAGTCGAATTACAAGGTGAGTGTAATGCAAATAAAATAGAAAGTGTTGTAATTAATGTAGCAACACATACCTTACGTGATTTTCAACTTTGTCGGGTTTGTTTATCTTTACCTATAAGTCTCAACCATAGATACCACAAAACTACATATACATATTTTCAGAGGCAGTCTCGGCTGGGCCACCTGAAGTCCACTACTGGAATATTGTATTGTCATCCAAGTTACGTAGGTATACGAAGTTTCAGCCCAATCGGTCTATTGAAAGTGGTTAAAATCTTCACTGCAAGATTTTTAAACATACAAACATACACATACAAAAGTGAAGTTAAATAAAACCTTGTAAAAACGTCTAAATCGCTCACACACTCATATGACGTGATATTTTGTATTAGATTATTATTAAAAAGTCAAATATACTTATAATTAACTTCTTGGCTTAAAAGTACTTTTCCAAGAATTTAAATTTAGTACAAAACTTGTTCAATTTTTCCTCTTGCATTTAATTGTATAGAAAACGGAAAAAAAATAAAAAAATATTTTTTTCAAATAACTAATTACATTGGGATCAAAAGCCTTCAAAACATTCATGATTTTAAATGGAAATAGTATTAAAAAAAATTACAGTTACAAAAACATTAGATACTTTTACTACAGCACTGTGGTTTAGTTGTGCGACGATAGATGGCGCTGTATCGTGTTGCAGACTGGTAACGTTTGTCTAACTCAGGATCATACACCATGCAGTTAGCTTGCATTGGAATCGATGCATAAATACAATTTTCAATTATTTTTGAGATATCCCAACGTATAGGAATATACGTACTAGGGGTAAATATAAATAATATATTAGAAAGAAAAGAAATTATATTATATAATTTATAATTTATATACAGATATTACAAATTGCAAAAGGATAAAATAAAATATAGTAAAATATCAGGGAACATGGAAATCCGTGAATTTCAATCGAAATGCACGGCGTTTCGTTAGTTCCAGTTCCTAGTCACTGAAAAATACCTTGATTTACGATTTAAGTTCAGTTTTTGTCGGGGAGAACGGTTCGACGACAAACGAATGTGCTGCGCTGCGCGATTGTAAAGCGAATTTAATGTATTTTATTTGTGTATTCGGCTTAGAAATAAACCAGATTAAACGTCTTAAGTTTTTTATCAAGAGGCACAACATATCCCACATGTATGTGCTCTGTATCGACTGACTGTGTGAGTAGACGAAGCTCAAGCACAGTCGTGTTTGCCTGTATGTTTGTATATACAGTCACGAACAGGGATTGTTGAGCCACTTGCCACTGTTCGCAATTTAGACGTGTAATCAATGACCGATGTGTCTGACAGATGTCAGCTATTGGATTAGTATTACACGACCAAGTTACAAACATAGGTAAGTGGCTCAACAATCCCGGTTCGCGATGGTACGTGCTTTCTTCACTAACCGTGTGCGTATATGAAGCTGAGGCACTTGTCGACGACGGCCGGCACGTCCTCCTTCGTCAGTTGCTGATGGTGGATCTGGGCGCCATTGTTGTGAGCGGCCAGCTTCACCATGTACCGCCAACCCTGGAAGCGTTGGCGAGAAGTTGAGTACTTTACAATGGCATACAAATTCTCATATTCTCACGCCTGTATTCCCAAGAGATGAATTCAAAAATCCAGTGCCACGTTTAGCAAATTCAGGGTAACCAGGTTAAACGTGATATTGCAGTGACAGGTTGCTAGCCCGCCGCCCGCAATGCACTAACCCATTCCCAGAGTCGACTCTTACGACACCCACGGGAAGAATGGGGGAGGTGCTATTCTAACCCGGCACCACACGGGTTATTTATACAACGGGCTAATTTCATAGATACAAATAATTCACGAAAAGATTTGTCAAATGGTAAACAATTGTTAATAAGTAATGAAAATAATAACAACGAATACTAAATAAAGATACTTAGATAGATTCGTTTACTTTCTTTTTAAAAACTAATAAAACTAATAACAATAATTGAAAATGATGATGAGAAAAAAATATGTTTTAACCCGAATGTCACAATAAAAATCAAATTACAAAATGTGAAAATGTCAAATGTTAGCATTACATTAGGATAAAAGACAACCGGTCAAGTGCGAGTCAGACTCTTGCTCGAAGGGTTCAGTACCAAAAACTGGCATACTAATCACGCCTGTGTTCCCAAATGGGATAGGCAGAGCACACGAAACCTGACATAAACACAATAATGACTATTTCACGCCTCGCAGCCACTTATTTCAATTATTATTTTTAGATTTTGAGTTGGCAAATGTAAGTGACAGGTTGCTAGTGTGTCGCCTAAAATATACCTTATCCAAAATACAACAATTTAACGTACTTTGAATGTACAGTTCGATGTAATTTAATGTTCAATATTTTTTTGTAATTTATCCGACTGACTACAGTTCAGACTTTTAGGTACAAACAAACCCGACAAAGTCAAAAATCACGTAAGGTATGTGTTGCTAAGGTGAGTGTAATGCGACTCAAATAGAAAGTGTCGTATTTAATGTAGCAACACACACCTTACGCGATTTTTGACTTTGGCGGGTTTGTTTACCTTTTGTTAAGTACCTAAAAGTCCTAGGTATTATAGACACGTTAGTCAACTACCCAGATAGTTAGGTACCTTCAGTTCTCTCTCATGCGGGAATCGCAGGTAGATTGTCGCGTGCGGGCAGTCCATGAGCAAATTGTCGCTGCCGTCTGTCGGCATGGCTTGCTTTGTGTCGTCGTCCGCCGCCTGGGTCACTGCAACACGACAATAATTTTCATAAATACACAAGTTTCAAGTGGCTTGATTAGACGGTAGATTTTTGATAAGCTGGTAATATTTTCCAAGTACATTTGTGATTTATACATACATACATATTCTCACGCCTGCATTCCCAAGAGGGGTAGGCAGAGCACGTGCCAAAAATCCAGTGCCACATTTAGCAATTTCAGGGTAACCAGATGGTTAAACGTGATATTGCAGTGACAGGTTGCTAGCCCATCGCCCACAATACACTAAACCTTTCCCAGGGTCGACTCTTACGACACCCACGGGAAGAAAGGGGGACGTGCTATTCTAACCCGGCACCACACGGGGCCAAGTACATTTCTATTTCTAAGTACATTTGTGATTTATTAGACATTAAATCCTGTTATATTTAAAAAAATCAGACCTATTTTGGTTACATTAATAACACACAATTAAAACTATGGTAGCGACTTTAGCGCCATCTATTGACCAGTAGTAGAACTTCTTCAGAGTCAAAGTATTCTACCAAACGAATCTAACGATGTTTCGGAGATCGGTTGCATCCATGACTATTTTACATTTCGCGCCGCATCCAGCACGGTTTCAAGTTTAAAATCAGATGACAGAGGTATAACAGTGACAGGTTGCTAGCTTGCCGCCTACAATATACCTAAACCTATGCCTATGTCCTTAATCGCCTCTTACGACATCGAAATATAGAGGAAGAGGTGATATTCTAGACCCGAAAACACGCGACATATCAAATTTAATCCATTTTTCAACAGTAACAACACTCCATTTCAACATCTTCTTATGTACCATCGAACCAATTGATTCCTGACCCACAATAGAACCTATTCACATTGAACGTCATAGTGACATTGCATTGCTTGACAAAGGAAATCTTCATGACGTTTATTGTGACAACGTTCTGCGGTGGGTCAGGAATCAGTTGGTTCGATAGTACTATTCCAACAAAATATAACAGATAGTACTGGGCGGGATAGAAGTCCACAGCGTAACTATAATCGCGCAACGTCCAATAAAGTCAATAATTCGATTCATCAGTAAATTACGATCAAATAGGTCAATGGTAACGCAACAGAATAACCGATTGAGTCAGCGATGGCAAACAGACGGCGGACTTTGGTCGTCTAATGACGATGACATTTGAACATATATATGTACTTAGCAAGCTGGCGCTTCTGTGTTGGAGATAACTATGTAAACAATTGACAGTAACCTACACAGCCCTATTAGTATATCGCTGTTATTTTTCCTTTTTTTTTCAATAATATAACGTGAAAGGGTCATCGTTTTGTCTGTGTAGCGTTTTGTGCGCTCTGCCTACCCCGTTTGGGAATACAGGCGTGAATGTATGTATGTATGTACGTATATAACTGGTGCTTGTGTTGCTGGCCCGGGGCCGGAGTGACGCGACCAGTGAGGGTGCGTGGCGCTCTGCTTTCAGAACAGTACATGACGGCGTGAAAACCTGCGTCCAACGCTTTGCCTTGACCCTTAGCTTAGTGATACATGCTTCTATTTAAATATCTGATTTATAAAATTTTGTTCACTAAGTATCTTTTTTTAATTATTTTTTCTACTATTATTTTTTGTAACAATTTAATTTCGTAAAAATTTGTTTATAATAAAATACTTTTTGCCAAGTTTCTTGTGGCGCATTCTTCTTGGCAATGATGGTCTTTCCGCAGCGCTGGTAGACTCGAAAACGATGTGTAAATGTGCTCTTAGGAGCCCATATGCATAAAGTTTTCAATTTTGAATTTACCGTAAACAATATCAGACCCAGAAGAAAAAACTGACGTTGTATATCATTCATAAAAAAGTATGCGAAATGATAAACTTTGGAATTCAACAACGCGACGTGTCGCATATGAAAGGTACGGTCAGGGAATTTAATTCATGAGCCACCATAGAACCTTCTCAAAGAAAAATCATTTTCCCTTGATAGTTAATGGGATGTCACTATGAAGTTTACTGTGAATTGGTTCCATGGTGGCTCATGAATTAAAGTCTTTGACTGTGTGTATCGGCTTCCCGCTAAGCATTATGCATGGAACGTTTCCGCATTACCGCGTAAAGGTCATACGTTTACTTGTTTGCGAGTACGCTTAGATTTAAATACGTTATAACTGAGTATATAAACGAGTGCATAGTACGCATACCTAGCCTCACGCGCGGCATACAACAGTGATGTAGCGAGATACTTTAGCGGAGATACATATCGATGTTTTATTGTCGACGTTAAACGTCAAAATAAAATGATTAGTAATTTTAAGTGGATAGTTTCGTTAAGATTTCATTAAACAAATAGTATTACGAGATTACTGACGAAGATAAAATTAATATCGTTTATTCATATTCCCAAATATTCTAATAACACCTCTCCATCTCTTCTTTAGGTGTCGTAAGAGGCGACTAATGAAGTAGGTGAAGGTATATTTGGAAATACAGGCGTGATTAATGGTAGAAGATAGCATGTAACAGATAACATCGATATATTTTTGTCGATAATATATTTTGCTACATCTCTTTTATATCCGAGTCAGACTCAGTCTGCTATACTGTGTACAGACTATCATTCATTATCATCTAAACAAAGACCTTATTATTGTAACATATGGATATATTTTTACTATCTCGACTGTACGATTTATAAGTTAAGTACCTACTTTGAAATATAATATACTATCGACCTGCTCTGGCTTCGCACGTACTACATAATCTTTAAATACAACTTTCACATCTTTTTATTATTAGACGCGTTTTAATGTCTCGAGTTAACAGTTTCTCTAATATTTTATACACGTACATACATACATCATCCCTGTATTCCCAAATGGGGTAGGCAGAGCACACAAAACCATGACTATTACACGCATCGTGGCGACATCTAGTGTATTTTTTAAGTTTTAAGTTGCAGGTATAATAGTGACACTAGTGACAGACAGTATTGTGGGGGATGGGCTAGCAACCTGTCACCGCAATATCACGTTTAACCATCTGGCTACCCTGAATTTGCTAAACGTGGCAATGGTTTTTTGAATTCATGTGCTCTGCCTACCCCTCATGGGAATACAGGCGTGAGAATATGTATGTATGTATGTGACAGGCTGTCAGCCTGTCGCCTAAAATATACCTTAACCCATTTTAACTCCTTTTGGGTAGAATTTTTAGGGTCAAAACCACACGGAAGAGGTATAACAATGACAGTTTGCCAAGTATCTTGTATCGTTCTATCACCGGTAAATGACTAAGAAAGAACTTCCTGGCTATTTCGTAACGGCATATCGACACAGAATCAACCAGATAAGTCAGGTTCGAGATGAACCGAACACGTAAGAGTGTTCCGAGTATTGCAGCTCTGATACGATAATCTCGTGGTTGACGCGTGCTGATACGAAAGTTGGCCCGCTTCTGAGTCCCAAATACACGGACATATGTCTAAACATGGCGTCTGTTTTAGCAGATGGGTAGCGCAGATAAAATTTTAGCACAACTTAAGGTTAGGTTAGGTTGAGCTAAATCGTTCCGTCAAATGCTGAAAGCTTGTTTTTACCCATCACAAATTGCCACTGACGAATTCTAATTATTACATACATACATAAACGTCACGCCCTATTCTCTGCGGAGTAGACAACACAACAGAGCGCCATTCGCTCCCATTCTGGCATACTTCTCTCGCTTTCACATTCATCACCCTCGCCATTCATGCTCAATGGTTTCTGGTACGGTCGACCAAGAAAGTGGTCTACCACTTTTGACAAAAGTTTCTGTGAGATCAAAATTATCACAAGGTTGACATTGTCACTGTCATAATGTTATGGCGAGGGGAAATCGACCTTGTTGTTTCATGAGGTTCAAATGAATATCGATCTTGAGGGGGTAGACCAATTTCTTGGTCGATTGTACTCCTAATCTGGCCTCTTTTTAGAAAATTACACTGGACAGATTATAATGACCACCCAGCCCCGCAAATCATAAATGGTTTGTCATTTATAAATGTCAACCGTCACCGTCACAGAAACTGTACAGAGCCAATAACCATAGAGAAAAAGGCCACTGAGTTACGCGCGATCTTGGGCCGGCCAATAAGAGCACAGCGATCGCCTCGATGGTTTGGCGAAATCTTGTCCGAACAACCAAAATGACATCGTCACTCTAGTGCAGCGGTTCGGCCCGCGACTCAATTTAAAATTAAAAACAAATGAAATGCAGTGATTGCGGTTTGTTTTTCAAAAGTCCCGCAGGTCCTGCGACCCATCTCGATATGGCCCGCGACTCAAATTTGGGTAGCGATCCGAGGTGAAGAAACGATGCTCTAGTCTAGTGGGATAACTACTCCCTGAAAGTAGACCACTTTATTCGACCGTAACTATAGTTCCTATCTCCTGTAAGAACAACAAAAGACAGCTTACCGACGCATCGTGTCTTCCTGAGATCCACTGCGCAGACGCCGGCCTCCCGGCTCGTGTAGTAAACGAGCACGCGGCTCCT
>BHDV01069877.1:72108-104351 GCA_005406045.1 Adoxophyes honmai | reverse complement strand
CGTGTAGTAAACGAGCACGCGGCGCACGAGCATCAGCCACGCCCCCCGCCACTCCCCGCTCACCCCCTCCTGGAATAACCGTATACACCGCGCGTAAGCTTCACGCCTGTGCCGCCAAATACGGTAGACAGGCATAATGCTGGGGCCACACTAACGATAAATGCCATTCATTATCGCGACAATAGGTGGTAGGTGTAGCCACGTCTTAACGCGATATTTGACAACGGCGTTAACATTGCCGTTTGGCGTTAGGCGATAGCTAAGTGGCGGTACATCAAAGGGATTAACGCGAGAATTGATGCGATGAAGCGGCCACACTACTGTCTTACTTGAATTGAAGTAAATTCAACGCCGTTTTTATCGCCAATAATGAGCATTCATGTCGTTGAAGTGTAGCCTCCCACTTTTAATGCGGTAAAAATTATCGCAATAATTATCGAGATATTGGGCATGCAAGTTAAACGTTAGTGTGGCCCCAGCATAAGGGCAAAAACGGTTGGTATTAAACTTCGCAAGATTTTTAGTGATAGGGTAAATGCGCGCATCGCTTTTTCCAGTATAAACCACTCAAAATCTTGCCAATTGCCTACCACTGTATAGTTCTCGAGGTATCGGAGTAAAATACATTAGACGCGAAACTCAAAATAAAACAGTAGCAAATTTTTTTATACGATACAATAAAAACCTCGCTGTAAACAACACACATAGAAACAAGTGACGCAAACAACACTGTGTTTAATTGAAAAAAAGATAGTCAAAAATTTGATTACTAAATCTAAATAATATTTTGCAGGCAGCAGGTATTTGCAGTAAAAGGAGTGGTGACTGCATCAAACCAAATGATTCCTGACCCACCATAGAACCTATTCACAGTGAACGTCATAAGTGATAGCATAGACAAGGAATATCTTTATTAAGTTTCTCGTAACAACGTTCGACGGTGGGTCTAGAAACAATTGAATTAATGTTACGATACGTATACACTGTAGTTTTGAATAACCAATCACAGCAAATTTTTAATTGCCATTTAAAATTCGCATAGCATATAAGAAATTGAGCATGAAGTTGAGTTCCATTCATTCAGTATTTTTACTTACATTTCGCTGTTGCGTATGAAGTTCCCAATCCGCGCTGTTACTATATTACCTACCAACTCAAAACTTAAAAAAACATACCTACTATAGTAGATTTGTTTAGGTAGTTAAAACAATGTAAACAAACTTGACATGTCTTTTTATTTAAATGTACACTTTATAAATCGAAATCTTTACATTTTACAAGTATGAAAAAATCATTTACTTTCATAATTGAATTGTATAGTGTAACGATTTTCATTTTTAGACTGTGTATTTCAATAAAAAGACAAGTCAAGATTGTTTACATTGTTTTAACTACCTAAACAAATCTACTATAGAAGTAGCCACGAAACGTGAAGCGGTCGTGGTTCTATCTATGTACCGTTTCGTACGCTCTGCCTACCCCTCTTGGGAATACAGGCTTGAGAATATGTATGTATGTATGTATGGCTGTTTCACGTTCCGTAGCCGCGTGTAGCATAATTTTAGGTCTAAAACCAGATGACATGCGTACAATAGTGACAGTGTTTAAGGCATACCAAAACCTACTTCCGAAGTAGCCTCTTACGATATTCATGGAAGATATAGAGATAGAGAGGTGTTATTCTAACCCGAAACCACACAGAGATAGACTATGAACATACATACATACATACATACATAACGTCACGCCTCTTCCCACAGGGGCAGGCAGAGACTACTTTGTTCCACTCGCTACGATTCTGACTATGAACATACTTATTGTTAAAACAGATGAATCAAACAAATGCATATAACAATCTCAGCGGTATAACACATGAAATAACAAAATGTTTTATCAACAGATCTCTTGACAATTTAAACAATATTTATAAACAGTCGCGGAGCATAAGATTTCCCTTGAGAACGGCAGCCATCTTTATAAAATAAACACATTTCCAAGATATAAACGAAAGATTTGAATTCACAACCATAACACATACAAACACACATAGGTACCATCAAACCAATTGATTCCTGACCCATTATAGAACCTATTCACAGTAAGCGTCATAGTGACATTGCAATTGCATTGCTCGACAGGCGAAATCTCAATAACGTTTATTGTGACAACGTTCTGTGATGGGTCAGGAATCAGATGGTTCGATAGTACAACATGGTTATATTGCCAATTGGGCACAGCCCACGGAACTTCACATAGACAAAACTATGACTATCTCACGCAGCTACTTTCAGTCCAATTTCACATACATACATACACGCCTACGTTTCCAAATGGGGTAGACAGAGAACACGGAACGTGACATAGACAAGGCTGACTATTTCACGTTACCCAGCTACTTCTAGTATAACTATAGGTTTAAAAATATATGGAAGAGGTATAATAGTGACAGGTTGCAAGCCCGTCGCCTAAAGCATACCTTAACCTAGTTCATTAGTCGCCTCTTACGACATCCACGGAAGAAACGGAAAGGTGTATTTCTTACACGACACCACACAGAACATTAGTCCAATTTTAAGTTTAAAAATATACTAAAATGTATAATTAAATAATGGCAGGTTGCCAGCCTGTCTAACATACATAGGTACATGATTCAAAAAATCCAGTGCCACGTTTAGCAATTTCAGGGTAACCAGACGGTTAAACGTGATATTGCAGTGACAGGTTGCTAGCCCATCGCCCGCAATACACTAACCTTTTCCCAGAGTCGACTCTTACGACACCCACGGGAAGAAAGGGGGAAGTGCTATTGTAACCCGCCACCACACGGGGTCACACACACCCTGTCTAAAGCACATCTAAACCTATTTCCTTACAATTAGTCGCCTCTTACGATATCCACGGAAGAACTAATCACACATACACCACGCCTGTATTCCCAAATGGGGTAGGCAGAGCACACGAAACTCTGTGTAGACAAAACCATGGCTATTCACATTTTGTGGCCACTTCTAGTATATTTATTAGGTTTTAAGTCTTTAGTAACAGGTTCCTGGTGTCGGGTTTAGTATGACACGTCTCCATTTTGTACGTGGATATCGTAGAGACGACTTACATTCATACATATACATAACGTCACGCCTCTTTCCCATAGGGGTAGGCAGAGACTACTTTGTTCCACTCGCTACGATCCTGACAACCTCTTTTGCTTCATCTACATTCATTAATCTCGTCATACATGCTCGTCGGTTTCGGGTACTCTCGACCTGACCTGTTTCTAAAACGTCCGCGATTTGATCACGGAACGTACGTCTAGGTCTTCCCCTCCCCCTGCACCCATCCACATTTCCCGTATAAATTTGTTTCGTAAATGTTCTTTCGTCGACTTCGACGAGAGGCGACTTAATGTGTAAAAAAACATACTATACAGTTTTGTAAAGTCATCTCGCCTGCTATACCTACTAATAAAACAACAGATAGGTATTTAAAGTTATCTGAAACCGTGCCGACATACAAAGCGGTACAGTTACTGAAATTATCATTTCGCAATGCGGCGATAGCCCTGTGAAACACAATCGTTGTACTGTACCAAAATAGACATAATTACATGAATGATACGGCACAATCGCGCAGTATTAATTTTTTTTGCGAACCGTACAATCCCCGGCATTTATTTGGAAAGGTTTTGATTAAGGTAAACGTCCCTGTGCTGAATGCCAATACTTGGCACTTGCAACCTTATGTCATAGTAAGACAGGTGACAGATGGGTGTCATATTGGGCGATGAAGCGTCGAGCATTGGTACTTTTACCTTATTGGGTTTTTAGTAATAAAGCGGGAATTATCCCCACTACTAAAAATATTACCAAGTTGGATGCCGGGCACTGTAATCCGTAACAATATATTAATGTGAAAGTGTGTTTGTTTGTTTGTCCGTCTTTCACGGCTAAACGGAGCGATGGATTGACGTGATTTTTTAGGTAGAGATAGTTTAGGGCGTAGAGCTGACATAGGCTACATTTTGTCTCTTCAAAACCCCCCATTTCCCTAAAGTGAGGAGTGGAAGTTTTCAATGTAGAAAGTTATAAAATTGGTATGTGGGCTATCTCTTCTGTGCTACCCCGAAATTAACGCGAGCGGAGCCGCGGGCAAAAGCTAGTCTACTATATTAACCATCAAAACATTATACAGGTAGACATACAAAACAAGATCTCAAAGCGTCTGGCGGATACAACTGGGGACCGAAGAGCTGGCAGCTTCCTCGCTCAAAGCATAGCGATACAGCGAGGAAACGCTGCCAGCACCTTCGGGACCATGCCAAGGGGGTGCATTTTCTAAACGTAGATTCGTTTTTAGGTAGTTTTTTTCTTCTTTCAAGTAGTTTAATTCCTTATTCAATTTAAATTCATTTCGAGATTTATTATAACGGTAAAACAAATATCTAATTTGATTGATAAGATGAATAGTTATGCATATCAAAGTCAAATGCAGATATGTAAGCTACACATCTGAGCTAAAATCCTGTCTGCTACTAGAATTCTGCTAAAATAAATGAAATTCTGCCAAAGTCTGCGAACTTTTCTATTCTGCGGTTGTTTTATAATCTGTCAAGTGTCGAAATGGGGTTCAAATTCTGCCAAAATCGCAGAATTCTCCTAGATCTGGTCACACTGCCCGTTTACGTGATCGCCAAGATCGGCGGAACTGATTCATCCGATTCACGATTGTTTTAACACTTAACAAGACTCGTCACATTTGTCACGAGCGTGGTATCTTCTAACCTGAGTCACAATCACGCGTCGTTCTTACATATTATGTTACTGCTCTTGAAATATATCGCTGATATGTGATGGACTTAGTAAATAAAATACCGACCTGCAGGACTATCATCTGTTTTAATTTGACAGTTGAAACCTAATCTCGCTTTGAAATTGAAACATTTGGTATCACGTAACGTCATCGCAACCGAAGTACACACACATACACATACACATTCTCACGCCTGTATTCCCAAGAGGGGTAGGCAGACCACATGAATTGAAAAATCCAGTGCCACGTTTAGCAATTACAGGGTAACCAGATGGTTAAACGTGATATTGCGGTGAAAGGTTGCTAGCCCATCGCCCACAATACACTAACCCTTTCCCAGAGTCGACTCTTACGACTCTTATCCACTAACCACTAGAACTAATATTTTCCCGCTAAAACACATGTCTAAACCACCAGATCTAGTGGAAAATCCACTAAGTTGGCAACACTGCACCGCACCGGCATTAATACCTACGATGTCCGGTGCAGTGGTCGGAAAATTTCCACGAAACCTTTCTTACCTACTGTGTTTTAGCTTGGGGAGGTGTTGGGAAGACTACGTTACGTGAACTAGAAACTGCTCAACGTGCAGTTCTTAAAGTAATGCAACCGAAGTCCATACCAATATTTGAATTTTGACATATAAGTAAACCAAATTGAACGGGCGATTTACAAAAAATGGTCTTGCGTTTATTTAATGCTCTCACAATCGTAATCCAGTTTTTTACACGAAAACACTTTACCGCGACGCTTGAGATCTATATCGCTTTCCTCCATGAAACCGATGTTGATTTTTAGTGCGTTAGACAATAGAACTAACAGACTCGCCAACAGACTCGCGATCCAAGGCGACATAATGAAAAAGTTTTGTGTGAAGTCAGCATTGTGCACAGTTACGAACAGGGATTGTTGAGCCACTTGCCACTGTTCGCAATTTAGCCGTGTAATCAATGACCGATGTGACGGACTAGATGTCAGCTATTGGATTCGTATTACACGACCAAGTTACAAACATAGGTAAGTGGCTCAACAATCCCTGTTCGTGATGGTACATTTTTGAAAGGCGTGATGTGGCAAACCCCCATTCTTGAAGTCTGATGATCTAACCTTTGTCGGTTTGTAACTATGTGATAGACTAAAAGATATACGTTCCTTATCTTTCCATAACCTAAAAGACCATGAAGACACTAATGAACGGCAGCTCTCTATCGCTTCAAGCCAAGGCTACACTAGGGGACAAATGTCCCGCGACACGTGTCCCCAGCAACGTCGGGCGAAGTAGCGCGACGTTGCCGGACCGCTCGACATGTCGCGCGACACGTGTATATACGCGGATATAAGTCGCGCAATGTCGCCAGATATGTCAGGCGCAATCGGCCGACTTCGCTTGACATGTCGCCGACACAATGTCGTCGGACATTTGTCCCCTAGTGTCCTTGGCTTTAGCGTAAACCGCAGGGCTATGCAACGTGTTACAAGAATATGAGTAAAGCAGAAAGGGGTTAAATAGGCCAAGGAGTCAAATTAAAATATATTAAAAAAAAGCCATTAATTCTTCTTACTGAGTTTGCAAACCTTTTAGAATGAACAATTGAAAATCCGTAGAATACTGTGTTAGATAATCTATGATAACTTCAGTTCTATTAAATGACAGCTTACTAGGGTTTACAATATTTTTCGATTTAATAAATTACATTTCTTCTCATTATGAAACGGTATGGAAAGCAATAGGATAAAAAACCGGCGCACGAAGGGTTCCATACCAAAAACAGCAAAAAAA
This sequence comes from Adoxophyes honmai, assembly GCA_005406045.1. NCBI lineage: Eukaryota > Metazoa > Arthropoda > Insecta > Lepidoptera > Tortricidae > Adoxophyes > Adoxophyes honmai. The sequence goes on along the minus strand of BHDV01069877.1, from coordinate 97,765 downwards.
CACGTTTTTTCTATGGGAGCCCCCTTAATTATTAAGTATTATTATTTTGATTTTAATATTTGTTGTTATAGCGGCAACACAAATTCATCATCTGTGAAAATTTCAACTCTCTAGCTGTCACGGTTCGTGAGATACAGCCTGGTGACAGACGGACAGACAGACAGTGAAGTCTCAGTAATAGGGTCCCGTTTTTACCCTTTGGGTACGGAACACTAATAAGAGATGCAGATATACAAACACAACTCATCACCCCAATTGCAAATGGGGTCAAAGATCATGCCTTTGTGCGCGCGCGTTGCATAAATGCAACTAGGTAGATGTTGTTCGTAGATCAATCGTGGGAGCTGAGACTATCTAGGTCATCCAATCGACATCAAGCCTAGGCATACTATGTACTGCTGATACTTGAGTTGACACTTGCATAATATACGAGTATCTGAAAGCCTAATTGTATAGTCGCATCGATAATTTTATTTGTATACATACGCTACAGACAAAACTGTGGCTATTTCATGTTTGGTGACAATTCTAGCATATTTTTTGGGTTTTAAATTGGCAGGTATATCTAATAGTGGCATTGCTAATCGCCTAGAATATACGTAGAATTACGACATCCACGGAAGATATGGAGGGGTGTCATTTTAAACCCGACACCTTAGGATCGATCTAATAATAAAAAAATATTCAAGGATTTATGAGACGTATAAAGAGCTGCAAATGGCGGAAATGGCGGCAAAACGGAATTCCACAAACAATTGCGCATCGGCGCCACAGCGGCGACCGCGTGTTCCAAATTCGAAATAATTCGCTTCCATTTTTCTTTTATTAAGCGATCTTCGAAATTTGAATGAATCATAATCAGAGATCGGATAAATTTGCGACATTGTTTGCAATTATGTGGACATGACTCCAAAATTAATCAAAATGTTATTCAGTTAATTAATTTTTTAGATACAAACATACATGCATATAATCACGTCTACGTTCTAAAATGGCGTAGGCAGAGCACACGAAACGTGAAATAGACATAACCTTGATTATAACTATTTCACGTTTCGCAGTCACTTCTAGCATCATTATTTTAATTTTGTACTTGACATATAATTTGATTCCTAATCAATAAATACAAAATTTTGTGAAAATATTGGTTTATTAAAAAAAAATTGTCAGAATTTTTCCAAATCGTTATTTATTGATTAAAAGAATATAAATATTTACGGAAACTATAACCATTTTAAATATGAACCTTTTTCTAATAATTATTTATGTAATTAATCGTCGTCGTAACGTCAATTTTTTTTAAGTTATTATAGAATATACATGCTTATAAGCACTTTATAATTAAACTATTATCGCCAAAAATTCAAATTATATTTCAATTAATAATTAATTAACAGTTTGATTAATTTTGGAGTCATGTCCACATAATTGCAAACAATGTCGCAAATTTATCCGATCTCTGATCATAATGCTACCACAAGATACAGGTTTCTTAATATAGGCCAATTGCTTATTGCGTTTGAAATTATAATAGGAACAATCCATTTCGGACGCGCAGTGCGCATTTGGCAGTTTGGAATTAACCGTAATTTTCACTATGAGCGAGTCTAACAGCAGTTTCTACTTGGAAGCGACAGCTATTCTCTTTTTTTTTTAATTTTTGAACAAAGGACAGACAATGCGATTCGATCTTCTTGTGTTTCACGAGGTGACTGACCCAAGTTTAGTAGGCAGGGGACACGCGGGGCACTTAACGAGGAAGTAACATCTGACACGGAACAATAACATTGAATTACACGAATTTTAAACTGCCGGCGGTCACTGATGCGCCGTCGTTTCGGTATCTTTTGTTTGTTTTGTTCGGTATCCTTGCGACTGACGACTGAAGTCGCGATAGGAGAAAGTAATTTCAATATTGTAGGAATAGGCTAGATGACTAGAAAAACTATTTAGTCCAGATAAGACTACGAAAAAATATTGTACCCATATTATTTATTTTATTTGACATACGAAAAATTACGATAATACAGAGTCTAAAAGTTTCGCGTGACGTCCCGTTTGAATTGATTACACGTCTAAATTGCGAACAGTGGCAAGTGGCTCAACAATTCGTGATTGTACGTTAATATAAAATAAATTTCGAACGTCACTTTTCTTTTCGCTTTTAAGGCGCTGCGCAGACGACAGTGTTTTGTACGATCGAGTCTGTGGAGCAATAAATTGTCTGAATGGCGCGCTGACATTTCCACGAAACTCTGAATGGAAATTCCTGGAAGCTGTCACCGCGCCATTCAGGCAATTTATGGCTGCGCAGGCTCGATCGCACAAAACTCTGACGTCTGCGCTGCGCCTAAACAAACGCTACCAACCGTCAAATATTTATTCATCTCATTAGCGAAAACAACTTTCGCTTGCAAATTGTAACGGGTCTCAAAATGCATAAACAGTTTCAGGGAAAATAGTAAATCATGGCCGCGGGATAGGGATAACGATTGCAACCATATAAAAACATCATCCGATTTAGTGCATCAGTTGGAAAATATGTGACATAATTAAAAAAGGTACAGATGCCAGGATCTAACTTATCATCGTCAGTCACTAGTCGTTATTAGGTCTCTTTGTTGGTAATATGGCGTAAACCTTGCCAGACTAAATAGCGTAGTTTGTAAGTCATCAAACTTACACTCAACAGTGTCGACTTACTTTACACTACGCATTTGTGCTCTCGTATTTTTTTGTTACCCAAAAAAAAAAAAAAACGAATAATTAAAAAAATTAACTACATTTACGAAAGGGCATGGTCCCGGTCCCGAAGATGTTGGCAGCGTGCCCTCGCTGTATCGCAATCGCTGAGCGAGGAAGCTGCCAGCTCTTCGGTCTCCAGTTGTATCCGCCAGACGCTTGGCGATCTTTTGACATGACAACGTCTTATAATTCGATGGAGCCGGCTCCACGCACAAAAAACATGACGTATGCGGCGTTACCTCGATGACGTCGTCGATCTGAGGCGTCCCATTAAACGTTGCAGAAAGTTTATCAGAATTTCAACTCCAATTCTCAACCTTCGATAGCTCAGTTGGTGGAGCGGTGGACTGTAGAATCATAGGTCACCGGTACAAATCCGGTTCGAAAGAGTTCTTTTTGTATTTTTTTTTAATGCATGCAAAATGCAAAAAGTTTACAATGCCAAATATACTTAGTGGTAGTTAAGTATTTTGTTGAGTTAAAAAGTGGCGGCGTTGTCGCGATTTTTGTGGTGTGGTCATGATTTTTTTAAGTGTTTCGTATGTGTATGTATGTATGTATGATACCTACGTTGCTGTCTGTAGAAGCCTAACTCATTTAGCCGGCGTTTCTTTGGGTTGCAACTGTTTTATATCGAGAAGAAAAGGATGACAAGCATTCAAGTATTCAACTATAAGTCAGGAATGGCTTATCATCGGGCGCTATCTACTGATCGATACGACGGAGATAAAAGCACATTTAACGAAGGGAGTGCCAGATCCGCACCCACGCGTTGCCTTTACAAAGCACTCTTCTAGGGTTCCGTCGCAGAATAGATAATAGTACTACGTACAGTCACGAACCGGGATTGTCGAGCCACTTGCCACTGTTCGCAATTTAGACGTGTAATCAATGACCGATGTGACCGACTAGATGTCAGCTATTGGATTAGTATTACACGACCAAGTTACGAACATAGGTAAGTGGCTCAACAATCCCTGCTCGCGATGGTATAGGTCTATTGCTCTCTTTCTACCGTTGCCTACGGGAATATAGACCTTTCACGAGGTCTCGTCAGTGGGCATACCTAAATTGCAGAGTGGACCTAACCTGTTTCCGTGCCTAAGGGGTAAAAATTAAACCCTATTAAGATAAAGTCACCCGTAATGGACAAAGAACCAGTAATGGATAATGACACTTATTTACTACCCACTAAGGAATAGTCATTTGTTTTACAACAATCAATTCACAACTTTATGGCCTTGAAATTATGAATGAAGTGTCCATCACTGATGTTTGTCAACTTAAGGCCGGCGCTGACTGCCGGCATGGCACGGCAGGTCATGGCAAAGGATTTGTTACTGATATAACTATTTTAAATCTTATTACTATGAGTTTAGAATTCATGTTACTTTATTTTGATACAACGATGCCGCGGCATGCCACAGCATGCCGAAGCATTCCACGGGTTATTTTACAGGATGCTGCGGCATAGCTTGCCGTGCCGTTCCGTGCCATGCCGGCAGTCAGCGCCGGCCTTTAAACCGTCCATAACTGAAACAGTTACCTTACGAGACTTTGCTAGCTACCTAACAGTCTGTCTGTCTGTCTGTCACCAAGATGTACGTCAAGATCCTCGATAGTTGATTTTTTTACAAATTATGTATTTCTATGGACGGTATAAGAAATTGTAAAAGCTTGTGTTTTTTTTCCTATTTTTACTCGACTTCAAGAAATGGTAGCAGGCAGGCACTTGTTTACCTAATAAATGGTACGGAACCCTTTGTGCGCGAGTCCGGCTCGCACTTGGACGGATTTTAGGATTCGGATTAGGATTTTAGGATCTATAAAATTGAATACAGTTTTCTTAACATCCATAGTACTCGTGATTCGGAGCAAGAAAAAAATTACCAAAATTTTAAGAAAAAAAATAGTAGAATATTTTTTACCAAGAACACTATTTTTAACATCACAGAAACATTGACACGAGCCAAAATCCTTCAGTCCCCGAACACCGTTACAAACTTTCACAAACTAATATAACTAGAATACTAGGTCATTGATAATGTAGGTCTTAGTGCTTATTACAAAGCGTTAAAGTCCATATTATTATTACAAACGCACATGTTTAAGAACCATTTATTTGTACTTTCACTTAAATGTGTATGAAGCGCTGATGAATATTGGTACTAGTTCCGATGGGATAAGGTATCAAATAGCTTCAGTATATCGGTGGCAGTACGTATACATAGGCTTGTCCTGATAATACTTGATAATCAATGATAAGATACCACGCTCCTTGTTTGTATTGCATTGTTTTTATTTTCAGAAACTTGATAATGAGGACAATTAACACATTCAGAACCAAGGACCCGGCTCCCGGGTTCTTCAAAACATTCGCGAGATAACGAAAACCCGGCAGCCGGGTTCATTTTGTACTAGCTATAGACTACTCGGTTCCGCGCAGATGTTTGGCTTGGTCGTGAATGTGTTAATAAGTAAATAACACCTCTCCATTTCTTCCGCATGAATTTGTCCATGTAGTGGAATTTTGTGCCAACCCCATTTAACACATTCACGACCACACCTAAAATCAAAACATCTGCGCGGAACCGAGTAGTCTATAGCTAGTACAAAATGAACCCGGCTGCCGGGTTCTCGGTATCTCGCGAATGTTTTGAAGAACCCGGGAGCCGGGTCCTTGGTTCTGAATGTGTTAAGGATACAGGCGTGACCTGGCTCGTACCTGCTTCATCAGGTCTCCATTGCCATGCAGCGGGGTAGCGCTGCTGGTATTATGGGGACCTTTGAACCAGGTACAATGTTAGCGGAAGGTTTTAGTGTAGTTTTAGTTAAATTTTGCCTGTTTGCTGTCAATTAAAAACGATGTTTTTCATCAATCAAATAATCGAACCGTTTAAGCTCCGGTTCAATTACAGTTGATTCATCAACGTTGTCAATATTGTAGTGAGTCACATAAACGTCTCCCTACAGCTATCGACTCACAGTCGACAATAAAAGACTCAATACAAAAAAAGGGCAGTGTGCGTTTTTCAGCAGCAGCCGCCGCGGCTCCTAGATGAAGGGCTACGAATTAGCCCGAAACATGTCGCTAAACTCGATTTAAAAACGTGAGTTATCCGTAAATTATTCAACATGAGTCTCACGGTAGTTTAATGGTCAAGGGACGTGTTGTTTGATGTATGAATTATCTAAGTTAGTCTGTACTAGCCCTGCCAGTGCATTTAGAGCTGAAGACAGGACCTCTGTCGGGTCGGTCCATTGAGGATAGAACCTATAGAGTACTAATGTCATCTTGGTTGTTCGGAAATTATTCCGCAAAACAATTGAAGTGATCGCTGTGCTCTTATTGGCCGGTCCAAGATCGCGCGTAACGCTAGTGCCTTTTTCTCTACGATTATTGGCTCTGTACAGTTTCTGTGACAGTGACGGTGACGTTCAGTATGTTGAAATCAACAAACTATTTGCGGACCGGGGTTGCGAACATTGTTTCTCTATAGGTTCTATCCTCTATGGGTCGGTCTAGTAGAATTAGAACATAGGGTACGTTCCACTAAAAGCCCGCAACGATTGTAGTAACAGCCTCCGTTTCGTTCCATTATATGTGGTCGTCGCGAGCGAACGTTCGACGTTATATGAAGTTAATGTTCGCGACCACATCGCGCCCACTTCGCCCTCAAAATATAGGTGGGTCAGAGAGGGCTTTTACTAAAACGCCACCTGCCAAAACACAAGTCAACAGAAATTGATGAATTTCCCGAGTCTCATTCGTTTTGTGAAAACCGCAACCATAAATTCACGGGAATCCATGTTGAATTAAATTTTACTCCAATAAATGCGAAACGCTCAAGTACCAACTAGCACCTAAAACATTCGCCAAGCAACGCCCGAGCGTTTTTACGTTAGAACGTCAATTTCTGCAGTCATGGTTTGACGGGCGGATAGCCCAGCGGTTAGAGAACCTGACTGTGAAGCTTTAGGTCCCGGGTTCGATCCCCGGTCGGGGCAGATTCTGTATGATGAATACGAATGTTTGCTCTCGAGTCTTGGATGTTTATCTATATATAAGTAAGTTTATCCGTTGTCTAGTACCCATAACACAGGCATTAAATTGCCTAATTTGGGACTAGGTGATTGGTGTGATGTCCATAGAACATAGGACACGTTCCACTAAACGCCCGTAACGATTGTAACACCCTTTGTTTCGTTCCATTTAAGGCTTGTGGTCGTCGCGAGCGAAAGTTCGACGTTATATGAAGACGACCACATCGCGCCCACTTCGCCCACAAATATATGTGAGTCAGAGAGGGCTTCAGTAAAACATCACCTGATAACACAACATTGTCAAAACACATGTCATCCATCACCCATCAGAACTCGATGAATTTTCCGAGTCCATTTTGTGAGAAACGCAACCATGTTGAATTAAATTTTGCTCCAATCCACGCCGCCATATTGTGAGCACACAGCTTTCGTGCGTTCCACCTATAGCATTCGCCTGCAACGCCCGAGCGTTTTTACATTAGATCGTCAATTTCTGCAGTCGTGGTATTTGGGGGCGTTTAGTGAAACGTATCCAACATACCTTGAGGTAGCACCATCCGCAACGCGTGAACTCTGCCGTGTATTTGGTCGGGAACTCTCCAGCTAGGTGTTCAGCGATCTTCTGCGCCCAGTTCCGCCGTTCAGAAGCGCTCGCGCAGCTGAAGAGCACTTTACGGGGCGAACCGCGGGACCCGCTCACAGACAGCTCCAGCATATAAGAGTTGCTTGTCGTGCTGTAATAAAGTTATAAGCTATACTCCGTGTACAGAATGTTTGTGATAGTTTTAGTTCCCAACAGATGTCGGTGTCATTATCATTACATTATCCATATGCATTTCTAGATTGCGAAGAGAAAAAAACACGTTTTTTCTATGGGAGCCCCCTTAATTATTTAGTAGTTGTTGTTATAGCGGCAACAGAAATACATCATCTGTGAAAATTTCAACTCTCTAGCTGTCTCGGTTCGTGAGATACAGCCTGGTGACAGACGGACAGACAGGGAAGTCTCAGTAGAAGTAGAAGCCTGTTTTTACCCTTTGGGTACGGAACCCTAAAAATTACCTTATATTAGTTTACATAAGTGGTGTCCCCATTAAAAAGAATTAAAATTGCTCTTAAAGCTTCCCTTACCCAATATTAACCCCTCGTATGCGGGAAAGGAAAAATATACTGCATTCGAGCCTCTTCTGTTTCAATATCTACAAATTATGGTGATTAAAATAAAAATAAAAAAAAGATATCCTTAAAATGGAGCAGATCTGCTCCGTAGCATTATTATTATTATTATTATCTAGCCTGGGTCAGTATCCCACTGCTGGGCAAAGGCCTCCCCCCATGTCCTCCATTCATCCCGATCTAAAGCGGTCTGGGGCCAGTCGCCGAGAAATAAGTCTAGGTCGTCCCGCCATCTCCGTCTGGGCCTGCGAGAGGTTAAACTACTGTGAGACTCACTCAAACTGAAATGAACTGATCTACTCACGTTTTATATCGAGAATAGCTCGACATGTTTCGGGTCAATTTGCGACTCATCTGGAGCTACGCGCAACGGCGGCGAATAGACGCGCACTTTCCAGATAATGGTTCACGAATTGACCCAAAACATGGAGAGCTAATCTCGTTATTAACGTTAGTACATCCGTTTATTTCACTACTCACCGAATCCTTAAAAGGAAAACTATTTTTTAAGCATACTTATTTTACTTGATTTGCCATACTTTCCAAGTAAATCATACCAGTTAAGCCTAAATATGTAACTGTTAGTAATGCGTCATTAGGTCACCAGTAAAGACCTGTTGACTCATTATAATAAGTAGGCAGTTAACCGTCTAACATGATAAGCAAACATGGATTCCAACCAATAACAATCTGGACGCTTATGATTATGCCCTGGTTTTCAATGTCACGGGCAGTTGAGATCTTTGTGCTTATTATTAGTTATTTTAGTGTTTTTACCACTATTGATTATACACAGGTTCAAGGCTAGTTCTAATATTGTATCTATCAGAAGTTCTAGATTTAGGATAATGATAATATCTATCCATAATCCTGTACCTATACTGTAAGGACGGCAATAGTGGAGAAGATTGGAGGAGGCCTTTGCCACTTGGCAAACAGACACACAAAAATGGAAAAAAGAAGATATTGTATATATATATATCGTCAGTGGAAAGGAAAAAACGCTAAAGCGCCATATAGATACTTGGCGCTTTAGCGTTTTTTCTTTTCCACTGATGATGTGAATAAAGGAGAAAATACAACTGTAAATTTATGAACTAGTAATACTGTATATGTTTTTCTAATACTTTGTTTAAATAAAGGTTTAATAAATAAAAAATCTGTAACTATCCTACTTTTGGCTGGTTTAGCATGAGGCACGAGTAGATTTGCGCGCGAGATAGACTATACCTGCCACTCTCTAAAAGTCTAAAACTAAAAGATGTCAGAAAGTGACGGGTAGTCTATCCTGCGCATGTTCCTGTGCTAAGTCTACGGGTCAAATGAAATGAAATGAAATTATTCATTTGTGAATAGATCAAACATGACATGCCGGGCCCATCAATTGCTATTATGGTGTAAAACAAATGCACATTGAGATTTTGTTTAATTTTAGCTATGTATTCATTTGTTTTTTCCTTTGTGTGGTGTTTATGCATTCAGTGAGAGAGTTTTTCATTAACAAAGGGAAAAGGCTCTTATTTATGTGAGCTCTGTAAGTACAAACTTAAGTAAGCACCCAACAAGTTTAGTTAGAATGAAAAATACTCAAAATACTGAAAATAATTATACTTCACTTGGTCTGTTGGTTTGTGTCATATAGACTCCAAATGTTCTGAGACAACTCTAATGCATATAAACATTCATTTGTGTGAGAAAAATATCATCTCCCATTTTTAATAAACAATACACAACTATTTTCAATTTCATCACCTCTTTTTAATACTTTGTGTTGTTTTTTTTTATAAAGCAGCAATAGGGTAAGGTCCTGTATTCTGTAAGTATCAAGACTCTATGTAATATAAAAAGAGATGTTTTAGTTCACAAAGTTACGGAAATTTCACCCTGTTAATGCAAGACTTAAGAGTAAAGAGCATAAACTTACCTAGAAGATAAAGGCAGCACAACTTGCAGTGAATTAATGCTGTCCAATGTATAGGACTCCTTTAAGATAGAGTTGGTGGGGTCCGTATAGCACATCAACTTTTGATCGGACAGCACACAGAATCGTGTCTGTGTGTTCTTGAACAAGTCCTCCACACCCCCGGAAACCACTTTAGTCATGGTGCCACTATAAAACTGCACCGGCAACGTGTTTACCACAGGTCTCTCTACTACATCTACTTTAGGAGCAACGGGCTTTGTCGATTTGTGCAACACACTATCTAATTTTAACATACTAGAGAATTTTTGCATCACAGAATTATGCGTATTTGAGCCTTTGTCTTCAGTTTTTGGTTCTGTCTCACTGTGAACGAACCAGTTGGAGTTATTGTCTTTGTCTACCACAGGTGGTGTTTCCACTTTTGACTCAGTCTCGGGGAAGAGACTATCAGATCTCTCTGGAGGTGTAGGTGGATTGAAGTACTCACTGTCGCGGAAATCAAAAGTGTCATCTGCTGTGTCAGTGGTCACTATCGACCCGTAAGTGTCCCCAATCAGGAACGATTCAAGCAAAATAAGCTCGTTGCTGACCCCATCGTACTTTGGAGTGGGTTTACTTGAGTTTAGAGGATCAAATTCAAATATTGTACTTTTACTTGGTCTGCTTGTTATGCTGCTTGTGCTCGTAGGAAGTTTTGTTAGACTACTACTACTGTTGCTATTTGGCAGTGTCCAGTTTTCATACATGGAGTTTTGTCTCATGACTTCCATGTTGCTCTCTCTTTTCTTCCGTCGCTCCGGAACCTCTGGTGTTGATCGTGAACTAACTATACTATTTGCTCTTGAAGGTTTAGGTGTGTCGTAAGTCAACTGTTCATTTTCAAAGTTAATTGAGCTGTTTTGGTCTGATTCGCGGCTGTCAAATGAAAAGTTGCTAACAGTATCAGTGTTGGAGTCAGAGTTTGTAGAAAACAGTGACAGATCATCGAAATGAGAAGCATTAAGGTTGAGCGACGGAAAATCTTGGGAATTTTGAGCATTGTCCTGCTCTGTCCTATATCTCTTCTGCTCTAACAGAGGAGAGTGAAACTGTATGTTGTCAAACAAGCTCACATCGACTACTGGCATCGAGACACACCTTTGACTATCTGTTTCCTCTAAAGTTTCAGCTTTCTTTGGCCTCCGGAGTTTCATGCCCGCAGTCCTTGTGCTCTCGATGACCGATTTGGCCACAGAGTCCCGGACAGCACGCGACGTCGTGATCGTTTTCTCCAGCGTGCCTTTGGCAAACTTAGACCCATCCTGGATGGACTTCTCAATCTTCTCATTTGCCGACTTGGCAGAACTGCTTACTTTCATCGCGACATCCTCAGTCAATTGTTTGGAGACCGAACTAATGGAACGTAGTATATCGGAGGCTGATACTCGGTCGTTTGTGGTGATTTTAGTCCGCGGCAGGGGCACGGGCCGTTTGAGCGGATCATTTTGAGGTAAAAAAGCGCTCCGTGGCTTTGGCACCGGTGGCGTATCCATCAGGACCAACTCTAACACTCCACAACTATTTAGACAGGAACGATAACATTGTTAAGCCATCACACGGGTTTCATAAACAATGTGACCAGTGACTCACTGCTAAACAAACCACTTCTTTATTAGGTTGACCCAATTGTATCGGTCTCTCAGGGCTTTAATGTAATCGCATCTCACCGTAGACGTGGCGGATTACCATCTACACAAAACACGAAAAACAAAAAAGGAAACAAATTCGTGTTTATCAAATACGCGACGAGACCGACAATCGCACTAAACGGTAGTAGAGTCTGGCTAACGTGACTCTGACCTGAGAAAACGCGGCAAATTTAAAAAATCTTTATATGGTATTACTAACTATAGTAGGAGAAAACTGTTTTGGTACTTGACAATTTTTTATAGGACTTGATTAGTTTTCAAACTAAATGATATAACTATCTATTTATACAGATGAATTTGAAGATGATTTTGATTATGACTCATGAATAAATGGATTTATTACTTTATAAATTTGTTTTAATACAAAATACATTAGGTGTATTAATTTATTATTGACTACTAAGTACTGTAGAGCTACGGGGGTTTAGTTAATAGGTAACTTTATAAATAAAAACTGTTCTTGAGAATATTCTGATTTATTTCGATAGTTTTCTATATACTGACAAATCTATTCTGTTTTTCTGAGTGACATCTTAATATTCTTCTTTTTAATGTATTCCAAATTTACATAATTATATAAAACCTATTCTACATCCCTCCTCCCTACAAATGGAGGGGGATCCTACTCTACCCTATAGCCCTACCTATCGACGGGCATGAACATTACACAGCCAGCCTTTACTAGAGGCTAATCACACACATCTCTATGATTTTAACTATAGAAAAACCGTCGCAAAAACAATAGTTATGAATGCAATCTAATCTGAAACAATTTTCAATACAATATTATTTAAGAAAATATTTAAAAAATGTACAATGTTGAAGTTTAAAAATCCTTATCTCGACTGCTATTCAAACTTATTTCTATCAAGTTTCTTGAGCGTGGCCTCGACCTTGAACACCAATCCAGTGTTCACCAGGCTGCCCTCATGCCAGTCTCCCAGCTGCCTCGATGCTCACCATGAACTTTGACACAGGAAAATAAAATTTTGTTTATACATAATCAACATGCTAATATGCAATGAGTATATACGTTTCAGATTTAAATTTCATTGTATAAATATATTTTCCTTTGAATGCAAACTGTTCTTGTTCAATTGGAGGCATGAGCAACAACCATAAATGCATAAAGGTTAACATATTTATTAATGAATAAAAATAAAATAAGGTTTAAATACCAATTTTGATTTCTCTTCCTCCTCTTCAGGATAATAGGCGTCTGCCTCTCATAATCACTGCCTGCATTCGCTGGAACCTCTGCTCCATAAAATCTTATCCATATCATCTTCTGCAAAACAAGGTGTAAAATGGATATAAATGAAGGTCCTCAACAATTTGACACATCCAAAACAGTGAACTCTTTTTTTGACCAATCACTAATATAACTAGACAAGAAATATTTTTTATCTTTGAGTACATCTTTCCGAAACTAAGCAAATAAATGATTATAACTCTAAATTGATGCAAAACATACCCGTTAGTGAAGATATTTATTTTAAGAATTAACATAGTCTGAGTTTCTATCAAAGATTTCTTCTCCAAATTTTAAGACTTCTTATTAGTGTTTCGACGGTCTTTTTAATATCGCAGAGTCCTTGAATATCTTCAAGATTTTCTATAAGCAAGAAATAGTATTATAATATAGTAAATACAACATCATTTAATAATCCATAGAGGATACATGCAAAAAAATATCAAGATTAAAGGTCATACTAACCTAAAAAATCTGAGATCGTAAGTAAACATTGTTCTTTTTCTTGGAAAACAATTTCTTTCTCCTCTTGTTTTTGTCTAAACTTACTAATCATCGTATTTAGCAATTTTCTCACGTTACTTTCCAATGTTTTACCCATAATAAAGCAATTTATTAAAATTAAATATAAATCGTAGCACAACACTGACACAACGTTTGACGTAATGAGACGTATCTTTGGCAGATTAATAATGTTGCCATATAGAACTTTTTAGAAAAATCCCAAGTCGCAGACTCGTTAGTTCTACTCTAAACGCAGCGAGCGCGCACGCAGCTGAGTTGAAGTTGAGTATTTTTGTTTCACAGATAAAGAATTGTAAACGAAACGTCATTCTGACATGCAAACGTACGTTTAACCAACATAACAATATTAAAACTTCACACTTTCTTGGAAATCTGTGGTAAGTACAAAAACTTTTTTGTTAATAAACATACAATACAAATATTTTTAAAACGTGCGCTACTCCGCTATGTGGTCACGAAACGTCAGTTTACCAAGGTCTTTCCCCCATGTACCCAGCCACACTTTTTATTTTGTTCGTTTTTTTTTCTTTGAAATTTATAGTTTTTTAGGGTATGATTTGTTTGATTAGCCTGTGGCTTAATTTACGCGGGAAACATTAAACAAACGTGAAACGTTGCTTTTCATTTCAGTTTTCACGTTACTGTTTATTTTTTCAGTAGGTCTTTACAATACTTAGATATAGTATATATATATGAGTTAAATACCTTTTACAAACTTGCAAGCACTTGCTGTGAAATTAATGTAAGTAGAATGTGAAATACTAGACTGACAATGCAAGTACAAGTTACTCTTTGAACCAAGGCTATTCATTATTTGCCCCGATCTAGGTTAAAACTAACTTGATGTGAGCGTTAGATGCCTACGACAGAATATACTTACTGTAAAACAAGTTGACCCTGATGAACGTCAAGTTAGTTAGATAGGTTTGTGACATAGTCGGTGTTGGCGAAAATGGCGGCTAAAATGATGTCTTTAAAAAAATCCGAAAGAAGTTTTGCTAAATCGGGATGAGGATAGTCGGGCTCTACTACTTAAAATCTTGCCAAGTTAGATTTCAAGGACTAGTTTTTATAATTTATTTCTTACCGCCCTTACTTTTTGCTATCTACGACAACGTCATGAAGGGGTCACTTTAGCACTACCCTTTATCGTTTTAGGTCGTTAACTTGTTGCCCAGGCTTTTCAAACTTGGCGTCAAATATTTTTAGACTATGAACTGAAGCTAACAAAAAGATGAAGAAAAAAAACACATCTGAATGCACGTTTATTTATTCATTTTCCAGAAAAGAATCACAAACTTTTAACAGCGGCCTGACGACGCGCTTACAGTTCTTTGGCTTCTGTCTTAATAAGTAATCACTTTAACAAAAGTTTGTCCGAATATGTTAACAATTTTGTGCGTTTTGAGTCCTCCAAAGTTCCGAACAGCGGACAGTAAATGCAATAGGTAGAATATCGGAAAACAGTTAATCGGTGCGGGAATTGTGATGACTCTTACACTAGTTGATCCGGTGCTCAATATACGTGCCCGAAGCCGCTCCGGGCTCCATGCGCCCACGTAATACTCTATTATGCTCCTTTATAATGTAGTTACAATAAGTATGATTACAAATAATGTGTTTGTTCTTTAAACTGAGATATATCTACGTGTACACTTACACCGTATACTAACTACATTTAATCAATAAAAATATTCTAAGTGATGACTTAAGACATTCTGATCGTGACACAAAACAAGTCGGCGGATATATTTTCGTAACTAAAATCTGACTCGGCGGGCACGAGCCAAACCACACGTAAAAGCTACAATACCAAAATCATAACGTAAAATTAAATAACAAAATAATATTTACATTTTTAGCAATAAATAATTACATAAAGAATAGATTTGTCTTGTATAGACGAAATAATAGATTGTAACAAGAAAATAATATATTGATATTGATTTTATATACTTTTACTGGAATGGAATATAACTAGTACAGTTTTCTATTACCTTGAGTCTGAATCTGTTCAATTGCTGGATAGGTAATACCATAGACTTGATCCTTACTCCACTTATTTTTAGTTTGAATAATCGTAACTATTCATTTCTCTGTGTTGGTAATTTTGCAAATAACAGTGATTAGGTAGTAATGTCAAAGACAGAGACAATGATATGGACAAAGCGCCAAAAATGGGTAGTTCTGGTGTTACTACTTATTCCACCTAAATTTGTGTGCAAAAGTGGTAGGATCCATAAAAAATGTACACATCATGTCCTTAATTTTGAGACACTAAGAGCATGTTTTTGACACATTGGAAGTATCGATTCTCTTTATCTTTGGTTATACATACCTAGTCATGCTTTCAGCTTAAGACCGACTTGCCCCATCTGTGGTTACACAAGTATGCGTATTGACTGAATTAAGATTTGATTTAACCTACACCGGTGCAAGTGGGTCTTAGATCAGAATTCGCTTGAACCTATAGTTCTTGAACTAGTTTTACTTACAGGTTCTTAGCGATTTATTGCACGTTATAAGCGCCAAGCCGTACACCATTCATCAAAATAGCTTTTAAACTTAAGTTACAAGGATTCTCCATTATCATTTATTATATTTTTCAATAGGTAGATAATTCATTTTCTCGGCAAAGACAAGACGCCAACATAATGACGAAGAAAGACAGGTCCGTAAATACATTACTAACTAATTAAGAAATGGAAAAACGTGTAGTGGAAAAACTAAAAGAGTTACTAAAATAAAACATCACATAGTGTCCATAGATTGCACATGAAACAGGAAGAGAAATAGTTTTTTCTTGGCTACGCGTGACAATGTTGAGGAATGAATAATACGGTCAGATTACAATTTAATAGAGAACGAGATCGAAAAGTCGCACTTGCGTTGGATGTAGTTATAATTGATTATAGTGTCACAATGGAAAGTTCACAGTGTATGGCTTGCTTTATCTTTATTTCTGAACGCATCTGTTCCACGTTTCCCGCCCATTCCTAGTCGCGTTCGCTTCAATCTTTCGCGCGTCGGTTACGAAGCGAACTAAGTGCTCTCCCAGCTCTCCACATAACTTTAAACTAATAATTGTAAAAGTTGAGATCCTCATTCATTTAAGCATATCACCACGCTACAATAACAATTTTGACTACCGCTTAAAGGCAGGTACAACTTTTTGATCTTATCTCATAACCTTTAGCATTAGTGAGGGTCTTACAGGATCCCAAAATACAAGACGCAAGTGCTTGACATTTATACTCGAATTAGCGTATGTATCTGAGAATTCGTAATTTTAATTTTAATACCAAACGACACCTATCTATTTCGTATCAAATTCGTAATATATTCGATTTAATACGCGATATACTGCAGTCCAATTATGAACACCTACGTTTTAAGCGATGACATTTACATTTTGACACATTTTAAGGCATTCCAAGAGTCAGGTTTGCGATCGAAATGTAAATTTTATTTTAAATGAGCTTAGGTATATCAACTTATGAAATAGAGTGATCTAGTCATCATAGAATTAGCTTGAGCAACACAGCCTGACTCCGGAAATGCGGCAAATCTGGACATTCGCAGGGAACGTCGTAGCATTCCAATACCAAGCTACAGACAAGGGAGACGAATAACTAACACGAAATTTGGTTGCTGGTTTCGTAAACATAACTATCGACGACGCAAATCAATTAATAAATGATACATATCGACTTTGGAACGATTTTCGAGTTACTTAAGGATGGCACGTTGATTATTCTCCTAGCATCGGACACAAATTAAACATTGCCGTTAAGAGTAGTTAATAGGTATCGCTTTAATGTTCCATAAGGTCCTAATCAGGTCACGCTTCAAGCGGTGACTTGTAGTCTATGTGAGCAGTGTCAGCCACGCCGTTTACAGAAGGAGTAACAATCGCGAGGCCATTCAAACAATGCTAAAATGACAAAGGAAAAAGGCGTGTTCAGGACAACCCTACATTAAAATCGTAGCCATTCAATTTTCTATCCATTACACTTACTTATTCGATTATAATTTAACTACGACCAAATAAATCTAATAGAATTGATTCTCGTCTGATTGTGGAACGCCAAAATTTATTGTCAACATTGAAAAATAATCAAGGAAGTGAAATTAAAAGTATTAAATGCGAAACATTGTCGTCACTAACACTAAATATTACTGATTGTAATACATACATTTACATCTACCATATCATAATAGTACTATAAGTAGTTAGATAATGATCACAACAGTATAATTGTGTATAGTAATAAAAACGGTACAAGCTGCTCGTCGGATAATTATCAATTATATGTATAATTTATAACATCCTACTTATTACACTAAACAATATAATTATAAACTGCACAAACCCGAGTCTGCGGTATTTATTCATAGCTACTGTGTCCACGGAACGAGTTCGACACTCGAGCCGTGTAGTTACTTATAGGGGCAGGTAAAAACACCTTAAGGTAAAAGTAAAAATCTTTTCTAGTATTCAGACTTCGATCAGTCTTGTCCCGTTAGGTACGAGCCAAAAGTGTCATGAGCGACAACAGAACGGGCGGGTGAGCGCGGTGCCGACATTCGAAGAATGCGATGAATCCTTTCCATACCAACTAAACTAACATTTCAGATATAACAATTTTGACACCGAACTGGTAACTTTAAGTAAAACAATCTTATATTCTTCAATTTATCCTAATGATCTACAAACGTCGACACCGAATAAGCTAGAAAACTACGATTTCGATTTTGTTCCAGTATTTTTGTTTCCAATTTTGTAAATTGGGAACGTCAATGTAGAGGGGAAACCTAGTCCGTACTAAAGAATACTTAGCCCAAGCGATTGATGAAACTCGTTTAAGACGCAGTATGGCCGCGTGCGAGCCTGCAGACATCCTAAGACCGTATCCGATAATTAAATGGCTTCGAAAGGCCTAAATAAACGGGCAACATTACAAACAAAGTGAAATACGTGTTGAGCATGAGCTTTTTAACTTTATGAAACTAATATTTCTATTTTTCCTTGAAAATTTTCGAGGTAGGGTTGATGATAATTTATGTAGATCTATCAATTCATTTGTCATTTAACATGGATGTTATTCAATTAGACAAGCACAGCCTTAGCCGAAAGTATTGAGCTGGTATGTAAAAAATCATAAATACGCAAATTTTAAAGATCCCATAAACCAAGAAATTTTCTGTTAATAACCCCTCAAAATATTTATTGTGATGACGAATCTTAAACCTAAATTATACCTAATATATACCAAAGAGAGCTACCGCAATCTTACAAACATCTAAGATAAAATCAATAAATTAAAAGGTTTGACTTTTGTACGGAAAATTAGCAGTGCTCGTTACTTTCAGCCAAGGCTGTATGGGTTCCTTTCTATGGCAGATAACGTCTGCAATGCTACCAATGTTTCTAACCACAGGTCTCCAGTGCTTGAGGAATCCATCTGCAGCTCGAACAATGCGATTAAACGACAACAGTGTCACAAACTTATCTAGACCAGCAGCCTGATAAACAAAACAGCAACCAGACAAAAATCACCGACTACGCCATCGTGTTAGAGCAGTTTGTAGCACTGTACTTATGTTTCACTAACTCATGAACAAGTTCTAATACATCAAAGATGAGGATTCAGTGTCCGAGCAAGCTTTTGCAAAGCCGAAACCGAAGCTCAATTCGGGAGGTTTCGTGATGCGTTCGGGCGAGTGCGATAGAATCGTTAAACTACGAATGGGAATGTCATTTAGTCGAGTCTCTCGCCTTTTTGTTGTTTTTTTTTTTCACTAAACCCGGTTTCGGCTTTAATATTAGTTGTGATCGCATACTAACTCCACCTCGCTCACATTGCAGACTAGACGAGTGTCACATTAGTTGGGTCAGATGTCAACTGCATTAACTATTTGACAACTATTGTCACCCCAAGGCTAACTTTAATTTAAAATTAAAACGAGCGAAGAACTGTGATGTCAAAATCCTTGGAGCCACAATAATCGCCTCAACATCAAACGTAGACGCCAACTGTCGATCAAAATGAGCAAACTGCCCATCGACCGAGCGAACCATTTTACATATTATAAGCTATGTAGATAGCGTCGATTTGGTCCGAGAGGAAGCCGTCCCTCAGGTGCATTCTCTGCTTTTCTCCGCGAGAGTTGATGGGTACTACTCCTGGATCCACTACCACCACCACTCCCACTATCAGATGGTGTTCCTCGAGGACTGTATTGGTGACCAGAGGCACCAGGTTCAGGGCTTCGCTGTCACTGCCGTCTAACTCCACCACCACGACCAGAAGATTCGTCCAGGTGAAGACGGCGCTGCAAAAAAAGAACGGAGACCTTATAAAGCGTTTGAAGGTATAGGACTTTAAATGAAAAGACATGTAGGATGTAGGTCGATGATAGTATTAGGCAAAAGTACACATCACGCCTGTATTCCTAAATGGGGTAGGCAGAGCACACGAAATGCTACGACAAATCCATGACTACTTCGCATTTCTTAACCGCTTCTCGCATATATATTTTTTTTATTTGGCAAGTATAATGACAGGTTGCTAGCCTGTCGCCTAAAATATACCTTAAGCTATTTCCTTATTTGCCTCTTACGACATCCACGGAAACGGAGAGGTGTTATTCTATACCCGAGACCGCACGGGAGCCACAAGTACCTACTGACGTGGCAAAAGATAGTTTCAAAAATAATTTGGGAATTCCCAATTATTTATTGGAACTTGCAAATCTGTGGGCGAAAACTCGTAAGAACTTAACAAATACTTACCATTCGGCGACCTTCTTGTGGCATCTCATGACTGAATTCTCGATATCGATGGGGTGGTACCTCATGCCTCGCAGCATGATCGTCTCATCCAACGCTCCGACCACGAACACAGCGTCGTGTGTGTCATGCGTGTCCTGGCTTATCCCACTAACGCTTCCGCAAGCCGACGCCAAAGATTCCGTGTCACTATCCCTGATCATCAAGGAGCTATCGTCTCCCGCACTCGCCGTGGTACTAATCTCCGTCCGCCGTAGGAACCCAAGATACCCCGTCCGTGCGTATACTTCCCCAGTGTTCCCCGTGACCAACTGAGCGCAGAAATGATCAGCGTAGTCACTCTCGTCTCCATATATCGTGAAATACCCACTCGCGCTGTGGGGTGACTGCACCCAGATCTCTCCCAAATGCGAGTCGCCGCATTGCCCTTTGGTTTCAGGGTTCGCGGTTATCACCTTCACGCCGGGTAGGAGTTTTCCTGACTCCATCAAGCATAAGGAGTGCGGGCTGCCACGCTCGACTAGCGAAACTCTGTCGTTCCTCAATGCTCGCAGATCTACGTATACGGTGGATGGTTCAGGACTAGACGCGCCCTGGAGACAGATGGCGATGTTCACGCGACAACCGAAGGATGTAGACACGGCTCGCGGGCTCAAGCCTAACGCCGAGAACAGTTTCGAGAAAGAATTGGTCAGATTTATCCTAGGCCTCTCTTCAGCGACGACAACGCAAGTCCGCACGCACGCCAAGTTGATCCCCTTTGACTTGAGCTGGTTCACGGAGCTTCCTAACCCTTTAGTGCACAGCTCCATAACTCCGTATGAGCAGAAAGTGTCACGGACTTTGTATTGGGACACGGCGCTTAACCAGAGTCCTGGGTTGATCTCGACTTCAGAAGGTGGGATGAGGATCGAATGATGTCCGGAGTAGATACTGCTGAGACACCACAAGGCGAACCCGAGGCCGCAATAGGGGTCCAGGCATAGCGCTATGTGTCGGGAAGGGTACAATTCGCAAGCGATTTTCATGGAACGGCAGAGGGAGGTAACTGCCGCGTGGGACATCTTTATCCCGGCTAGCATGCCTGTTGTAGACACGCTGAAGTCTAGATACGCTAGCATCTCCGCTGTGGGTGCTCTGTAGAGGATGGGTAGTTTCTTTTTGGGCATGTCGTCTGTGTCGAGGGTTATGGGCCAGGCTTTGCTGTCGAGGACGTTGCTGGCCTCTTTAGAGCGGAGGAGTTTTATCACAGACTGGTTTGAGAGGACTAGAGTAGCTTTGCTGACGTCGACAATCATCCGGACTGTGGGGAGAGTGGTGTGGAGGTTTTGGGGATGGGGAGGGCGTATGGTGACAGGGACAGCGCCGACGTAGAGACATCCGTAAAAGGCGCATATGAGATCAATCCCTGGTGGGAAAATTAGTGCCACGTGGTCTCCGGTGTTGACCCTCCCCTTTTCGAGCAGTAGGTTGCCGATGCGTTCGGCTTTCTTGTGCAACTCGGCGCAAGTCAGCACTTTGGAGACGGCTCCCTTCGAGTTGAGCAGAGTGAAAATGACGTGGTCCGATGTGCTTTGTGCGCGCCACCGCAGGATTTGAGATATGAATTGGTACTGGAAAAAATGAAACGGGTTTGTTACCAAAATGCTCGTTTGTCTAAAAGTTAAATTAAAATGTTATTTTGTTAGTTTGATTCAAACACAAAATACTCTATGGATACTAAGTTTATTTTCAGATTTGAATTTGATAGGTAAACCCAAGACATCGTCACAAATTATGTTACCGTTTGTATTGATAATATTATAACAAACAACAATAAGTGTTATACTAAGTACTAAGCATTAATAATTTTCAGTTTTACCTTTGATTTCCAGCGAAAATTTTCAATTTTAGCCGTTAAAATTCTAATCTTAAAATAGACAGACTCCAGTTATTTGTCATATGCTTTTAAAGACATGTCTCATTTTCCTACTTTAGACTTTTGTAAAGTGTCTCAATAGACTACATGTATTTAAATTTCATTGGACAATATTCACACCAATCACCTAGTCCCAAATTAGGCAATTTAATGCCTGTGTTATGGGTACTAGACAACGGATAAACTTACTTGTATATAAATAAACATCCAAGACTCGAGAGCAAACATTCGTATTCATCATACAGACATCTGCCCCGACGGGGGATCGAACCCGGGACCTTAAGCTTCACAGTCAGGTTCTCTAACCGCTGGGCTATCCGGCCGTTAAGTAGAAGTATTTAGAAGTATTTACCTTCCTAGCAGCGTCCGAGTCGTCAGTGTACCCCATGTCGCGGCCCTGCGCAGACGCCAGCCGGTTGCCCTGCACCAGGTTGCCGACGATCACCGACGCGGGTCCCACGTCTGTACAACCATTTGCAGTTCAATTACAAACACATGTCATTATAGGATTAAAAAATATGGAACAAGTGTGTATTTTACGTACGGTCGACCAAGAAAGTGGTCTACCACTTTTGACAAAAGTTTCTGTGAGATCAAAATTATCACAAGGTTGACATTGTCACTGTCATAATATTATGGCGAGGGGAAATCGACCTTGTTGTTTCATGAGGTTCAAATGAATATCGATCTTGAGGGGGTAGACCAATTTCTTGGTCGACTGTACATACATACATATTCTCACGCCTGTATTCCCAAGAGGAGTAGGCAGAGCACATAAATTCAAAAACCCAGTGCCACGTTTAGCGATTTCAGGGTAACCAGATGGTGAAACGTGTATCTTAAAACAATAAAATACATAGTCAGGGAAATTGGATGTTTAGCAGGTTGAGATACTTCTAGAATTGGCTTGATTACTGTTTCCAGCCAATGACATAAATACTCAATATTGAACTTCATGGTGAAGTTTGTCCTATAATGCGAACAAATTATGAAGGCGGTCAACCTGCTAAACATTCAATTTCCTCGACTTTACATACGTCACGCCTGTAATTCCAAATAAGGTATGTAGAACACAAAGCATGACATAGATAAACACTTCCAGCATATTTTCTAGGTTTTGAGTTGGCAGGTGTAATAGTGACAGGTTGCTAGCCTGTCGCCTAAAATACACCTTAACATATTTCCTTAGTCACCTCTTACACCACGCGGTAAATGTTTTAACTTTCCTCAATTAACTGTTTGTGTTATTCATGCAGTGTGTTTCCTTTTACAACAAAAAAAAAATGTACTGACTCATCATCATCGTCATAGCATTTCTTGAGGATGACGTCAAACTACTCATAGGATGATACAAACAATTGGGAATATCTATATTATTTCTTTGTACAATAAATTTAAAACAATTCCTGACTTCCTGTGTGTTGTCGGGATATAATAACACCTCTCCATTTCTTCCGTGGATGTCGTAACGGCGACTGAGGAAATATTTAGTGATGCTTTGGCGACAGGCTACCAACCTGTCACTATTATACCACCTCTTCCACTTGTTTTCAAACCAAAATTTAAGCTCGAAGTGGCTACGAAGTGTGAAATAGTCATGCTTTTGTCTATGTGTTTTGGCTATTTCGTGTGCTCTGCCTACCCCATTCGGGAACACAGGCGTGATTGTATGTATGTATGTACTCCTGACTTTCTTGACCTTTAACTCGATTTCTGTAAGGGCCGGCGCTCACTGCCGGCATGGCAGAGGACGGCACGGCAAATCGTGCCGCAGCATCCAAAAATATAACCCGTGAAATGCTTCGGCACGCTGTGGCATGCCGCGGCCTTTCTCAGATCAGTAACAAAATCCTTTGCCACGCCGTGCCATGCCGGCAGTCAGCGCCGGCCCTAATTAATCTTAATAATAATGTCATGACTAGGCTTAGGACCTTTGGATGCTCGCCGTGGTTCTAGAATACATGGAGTCGCCATTATCTTAAATATTTTTTTGACAACGTCAAATCAAAGTGTAAAAATAAGTGTCATGATTTATGCGGATATATCAGTAACTAATTGATTTTATCATAACTTTACACAGGTTACCGCACCTCATCGGAGTTTCAATAGTGCCAAAGATATTTAAGTTTTAATTAACTATAGTAAATTATTATGTTTAGCCTAATACATATTTTACTAGACTATTTTTAAGACTAATAAAAAAATCTTATTAGAATTTTAAAATAAATAGCGACTCCATGGATTCTAGAACCACGGCGAGCATCCAAAAGTCCTAAGCCTAGTCATAACAAAAACGTGCCAAAACGTACCAGAGTGTATCTCCCTCGGCTTAGGCAGGTTCGTCACACAAGTGTGCGGGCACATAAGCACGTTAGCCGGGTGCAGCGTGCCCTCCAAGAACCGCCGCTTGCACTCGCTGAGATGGATGCCGCCTAAGGGCGTCTTCGGTAGGTAGTTCGGCTGGACCAGCGCGAGGCAGTAGATGCCCACTTGGTGGATGGAGTCCACCGCTTGGAGCACGCGGGACATCCATTGGAACGACTGAGAAATGGAGGGGTTACGGTGAACTTACAGAAACTGAACGAATTTTTACAAGTCGGTTCTCGACGACTAGTGAAGTGTGTGTTGCACCGTTTTGAAATCTTGACAGTTCGAAATAACTTGCCATGGTAGTGAAGTAGTGAATGAAAATTGACAATATTTATGGTCCATTCAGGATAACATTAGACTTTTACCGGTCAAATCCTCAAACATTTTTAAGTATACACAAGCCGTCACCGCAAATGAGAAAACCGTTTGTTTTGAGAACATTACCTATACTCTTATATGAAATAATGATTTCCAGTGTTACCTTTGAATTTCTAAGAATAATTCAAACTTAGTTCGTTAAGAGTCTAATGTTATCCTAAATGGACCATACTATGTTATGTGTGATTGCGATTACATTAATACCTACTGTTATTTTAAATTATGTAATAAAAAAACACTACATAATTGTGAAATTTGTCAACACAGTATTTAAAAGTGCGGCCAAAGGTTTTTGAAAAAAAAAAAAGTTGTATAGCCCATCTTAGGGCCTGGCCACATGTCCACGACACGACGTCGTAGTCGTAAACCGACACGATTTTTGCCGTGAAAATCCACGACGCGCTTCGTGAAATTTTCCGACCGCTGCACCCGGGCACCGACGTCGTGTCGGAACGCGACACGATTTTTGTCGTGAAAATCCACGACGCGCGTCGGTAAATTTTCCGACCGCTGCACCCGGGTACCGACGTCGTGTCGGAGCGCGACACGATTTTTGTCGTGAAAATCCACGACGCGCGTCGTGGAAATTTTCCGACCACTGCACCGGACATCGTAGGTATTAATGCCGGTGCGGTGCAGTATTGCCAACTTAGTGGATTTTCCACTAGATCTGGTGGTTTAGACATGCGTTTTAGCGGGAAAATATTAGTTCTAGTGGTTAGTGGATAAGAGTCGTAAGAGTCGACTCTGGGAAAGGGCTAGTGTATTGTGGGTAGGGCTCGCAATATTCGACTATTTTAGATATTCGAATATTCGGTTCGTAAATTGGGAAGTATTCGAATTA
>BHDV01069877.1:37824-52409 GCA_005406045.1 Adoxophyes honmai | reverse complement strand
AATTCCGAGATCTCGCGAGATTGGCATTTCTAATCCCGCGAGATCTCGAATTTCCAATCTCGAGTCGAGATTGCATTCCCTAGTAGGGAGGTTTTACGACCGTTTGAATTTATTTTATATATTTCTATTTAAAATTCATACATGTTATGTATTGGCCACAATAGTACAGATGCCACTTCACGTGGTAAAATTATCGTTAGAGCAATTTAGACCGTTTTACATAGTTCTTTACTGAAGGCCGCGTAATATGTACATTTGAAAATATTCACCCACATACATCATGCTTGTATTCCCAAATGGGGTAGGCAGAGCACATAAAAAGCGACACAGACCAAACAATGACTACTTCACGTTTCTTAGGCACCTGAGCAGAATTTCGGGTTTAAAATAGATGAAAAACGTTCGTAATAGTGGCAGATTATTATTAATCTGTTGCCTAAATTACACCTTGACTCTTTATTCGCCTCTTTCGACGGAAGAAAATTTCTTGGTGAGGCGTCATTATACATACACCCGAAACCACACGGATGTATCATTATTATTAAACACCTAGACGTTTACGAGCACCTTACAGGCGTGACAAAATCAACCCCCTTTTCCAAATACAACGCTTCGCATTTGAAGGCAGAATGGACGTTTTTGTGGGCAGAATTATATAGGGACCTTCGCAACACGAGTTTAACTTGCCCGGCTAACTGACCTCAACAGTTTCAATCTATCCCAGACTCTACCCGGGATTAAATTCGTCCCCTGGCTCTATTAATGTGACCGCTACACTGGAACTTTCTGTAACGTTTTTGGACGTTAGTATTGTGGAAGTAACTTGCATAGAGACAACAGCACTACTACATGTTCGGGTGCTTTTTCTAGCACAATTTCAGATATAAAAATAAACTAAGGAGGTTGTGTGAGAAGTTGCTAGCCTGTCGTCTAAAGTTCTAAGTCCCTGTCCAGCTCTAGTAAGTCTGCATCTACAGAGTCCAGTCAATGCTATGATTATGTTGTTATGGCATTTGTAAAATGCAACATACCTTCTGACAAGTTTCTTGTGGCGCTTTCTTCTTGGCAATGACGGTCTTTCCGAAGCGCTGGAAGACTCAAAAGTGAAAGTGCACTTAGGATTTGCAGAAAAAAATCATTTATAAATAGGTACAAGCGGGATGTAGGTATATGCAATTTTTTTGCTAATTTTCTATGTCAAACAAGTTATATTTTGACGTTCCGTACGAACATACTATTTGCCTAGGTAATCCATTTATTTTGGGAATGCAGGGTTGATGTGTAGATGTACGTTTATACTTATGTACGAAGCTAAAAGTGTCTACATAGCGAGCAATAGCTATGATTATATCTATTGTGTGGTCTGCCTAACACAGAGTTGGCGCTTATGTGTGTAATGCTCGACAACTCAACGCCCAGTAGATGACACCCATCTCTCCCTGTCTTAATATGACATAAGGTTGCAAGTGCCAAGTATTGGGCCAGTGTCGAGTACAGGGACGTTTACCTTACGTTCTACATCTACAAAAAAACAAGTCTTTCCGATTCATTATCCACTGTGAAACGTTTTCACACTGAACGTTTCACCTAGCGAACAAACGTAAGGACGTCAACACAGCATTCGCTAAGACAACATTCTACATTTATGTACAGACCTTTATAGTCGGAATATAATTCGACATCGCCGTATGTCTGCACCAAATTTATGCACGAGAAGATTGAATGTTCTGTACGCACGGCTCATTCACATTGCTTTTACTTGATTAATTTTCCAATCCACTGGCTCAGAAGCGTCAAAACACGAGGACCTTTCCTAGAAAACTTGGGATACATACATACTACGCGCCAATATTCCCATATGACCCAGGCAGATGGCACGAAACGTACGTAGACAAAACCACGAATGTCACGCCTCGTAACTAATTTTACTTTGTGTAATTTTTAGATACATACATACATATTCTTACGCCTGTATTCCCAAGAGAGGTAGGCAGAGCACATGAATTCAAAAATCCAGAGCCACGTTTAGCAATTTCAGGGTAACCAGACGGTTAAATGTGATATTGCAGTGACAGGTTGCTAGCTCGTCACCCACAATACACTAACCCTTTCCCAGAGTCGACTCTTACGACACCCACGGGAAGAAAGGGGGAGGTGCTATTCTAACCCGGCACCACACGGGACAGATAAATATGATGATAAGTATGGTATACTTTGCTACAATGCGAGACACCTAGGACAGGTTTCATCGACCCTGAGGCATAAAATTATCTTACCTTTCGCACTGAAACACAACAATGCGAGAACTGCTGCTTTGCGGCAGGGATAGCGGGTAAGATGGCGGGAGCGATATTGAAAACATTTCGTTTCTTTCGTTTTGAAAATTACTAAATAGAAACCAATTTCACGTCAGATTTAAGTAATTTGCCTAAAGGTCGTTAAATTAGAATCAACCAAGATAATGAGTCTTTTTTTTTAAAACACTGGCCTTCCAATGAAAAAAAAACAAGTCGTTATTGCTCCATGTATTAGAGAGCAATGATACACACACACGCGTATACACGCACATAATCACACACCATACACCCACATACATCGACGTCACAACAACTCTCCACAATTTCTGTCAGGGCTTATAAAAGCTAATCTTTGGTTACGGAATAGTGCGATCTTTCTTACTAAAGATAATTCTCCAGCCTTCAAAATAACCTGGAAGCATTTACGCCGAAATGGTTCCGCTGTACAAACGACTTTTTAATATTTGCCGCATATTCTTTGAAAACTTGGCGCGTACAATTTTTTATGAATTCCGGAGTTTTTGTTTTTGTTATTCTCGCAATTTAAGAGTTTGGCAAGGTCGGCGAAGCGCGATGTGATTAAAGTTTGCTGTGTATTGTTGACCAATGTTTTTGGTTTTGGCGAGAATAATTTGATTAGAAGTAGAAAATGAATACATACAATCACGCCTGCATTCCAAAATGGGGTAGGTAGAGCACAAAAAACGTTACAAAACAAGCCATGTCCTTTTCACGGACCTTGGCAACTTTCAGCGTAATTTTTGGTTTAATAAGCAGAAGGTATAATAGTTCAACACAGACTAGGAACCTGTCACTATTGTATCTTTTTCATCCGTTAGTAAACCTAGAATTCTGCTAGAATTGACTGCGAGGGATATAGTAGCCATAATTTAGTCTATGTAGTTTGTATGCTCTGCCTACCCCATCTGAGAAAATATGCGTTATTGTATGTTGTTATTGTTATATGAAACTGAGTATATACTAAAAGTGGATACAAAACACCTAAGACTATCTATTTAACAACTCGTGTGCTCTATGTGCTATTGTGGCACATATACGTGAAGTCTATGTGACGTTATGTAAATATTAAAATAAATGTAACGTAGAACGTTCACCCCAAATAGTTGAAAGCAATTTATTCCACCTAAAACGTTTCTTTAGAAACCCGCAAAAAGCTTCTCAAAGCGCACGGCGTGATATTTTGTCTGCAGACAAATTTCTTTCGCAAATAAGATATCAATTTTCTATTATAGAACCCTATGTGTCGACGGGAAATTGCGTGAGACAAAATGTACAAAAATCGCCCCACTCGCTCACTTGTCGCGCGAAAAATGGGACTTTCACAACTGAAATATTTTCACTTGAGTAGAGAGAAATTAAAAATTTGGTAACTTGGTTTAAGCCTTGTGGTTTCGGGTTTAGGATAACACCTCTCCGTTTCTTCCCGAGGGTGTCGTAAGAGTCGACTCTGGAAAAGGGTTAGTTTATTGCGGGCGATGGGCTAGCAACCTGTCACTGCAATTTCACGTTTAACTTCTGGTTACCCTGAAATTGCTAAACGTGGCACTGGGTTATTGAATTCACGTACTCTGCATACCCCTCTTGAGAATACAGGCGTGAGAATATGTATGTTGTTGTGTAAAAATGTTCTTCCACATTTTAAATGCGTTACATGAATTTTTATTTAAAATTTAATACATTGAATGTCATTAAAGTTGCATGGAGCCGCGATCATCGCGGGTTGCGGTTTATTGTTGAAGCATTGGACGTGAAATATTGAATTCGTTTGCCAATTAAATAAATATCGCGTTCTGAATAAAGTATCGGCCGTCGACGTATAAACTTTTAATACATTTTGAACATGAAACTTTAAGGCCCTGCGCAGACGACAGACTATCCGCGACGGACTTTTTAGTCTGTGAAATAGAACCTATGGAATTATAATGCAGCAACGCACACGACGCGCAAAAACTCCGGCGTACAATGTATACAATCTGCAGACTTTTTGTGCGCCGTAGACTCGATCGCACATAAAGTCTGGTGTTTGCGCTGCGCCAGGGTAGTCAGAGCAGATGAAACGCTACATAGGCAAAGCAATGATTAATTTCACGCTTCGCAGTCATTTTAGAATTATTTTTGGGTATCGAGTTAGAGAATAGATGGAAAATAGTGACAGGGCTAGCCTATCGCCTAAAATATACCTTTACCTACACTCTTGAGTCGCCTCTTACGACATCCACAAAGAAAATGGAGAGGTGTTATTCTGAACCCGACACCACACGGGTCTAAGCCTATACCTTATCGGTTTAGGTAATTAAAATAATATAAACAATCTTGACATGTCTTTTTGTTGAAATACACAGTCTAAAAATGAAAATCGTAACAATTCAATTATGAAAGTAAATGATTTTTTCATACCTAAATTGTAAAATGTAAAGATTTCGATTTATAAAGTGTACGTTTAAATAAAAAGACACGTCAAGATTGTTTACATTGTTTTAACTACCTAAACCGATAAGGTATAGTATCTGCTTTTCGCAAAATCCTGGTACTTTCGGCGCTCGGACACGGTAGTATGACTAGAGGAGTAAATAATTTTAAACAAAAAAAAACCGACTTCAAATTAGCTTTATCCTGAAAGGAAACTTCTGTTTATGTACGTATTTACTAAAGGTCAAGTAGGTATACGTATACGTAGCTCTCAGCAGATTCAAGGCTTTAGGAGGAATAGCTCTATCTGATTTAGAACCCTCTAAACTGTTAAGTAAACCCCACGATGAACGAGCATTAGCAGAAATGCAACGCTTGAGAAGCAGCAGGCCTGGCTAATTACTGAAACTATAATTTTTAGTCTGCAGGTGCATTCAGTATCGAAAAAATTATCCTTTAACTCCTAAAAATTAAGGAGTTGACCTTTCATCATCAGCTCAATCATATTTTTTTTACAGCGAAGCGTAAATACTGGTGTAGTTTTGAAAAATGTACTAAAAACATTACCTGTGCCTACAAAATTTGAGGGTTGCCCTCGATTTCCCTCATATTCCATCATCAGGTCAAGATATGCTGACAATCGGACTACCTAGAAACTATACCCTTTCAGACAAAAAAATAATTTTCCAAATCGGTTCAAGCGTCTACGAGTAATCAGCGAATACACATAAAAATACTCTCCATTTCTTTCGTGGATATCGCAAGAGGCGACTAAGGACCTAAGTTAAAGTAAATTTTAGGCGACAGGCTATGAGGCTAGCAACCTGTCACTATCATACCTGCTAACTCAAAACCTACAAAAAATGTGCTAGAAGTGGCCATAAAGTGTGCTAGAAGCGTGACATTGTAACATGGCTAACCTCCATGCTGCATAATTGGCCGCTCACAAAAAGAATAAATTCAAAATTCAAAATTGCCGATAGGCTTTTGTTTTTTCTCGCATACAAATATTGATTTGGCTAGGCGAAAGCCGCTTTTTGGTCATTATTTTATCTTAAATTGTTTAAATAAACAATATTTCTGTTTACTTTGTGCTTAAAAAGGGCTGCCACTTATGCAGGTACTGTAATATATTATTGTAAATAGCATAATTTCCTTTTCTCTTTATAAATATTTTGTGAAACCTAATCCAAGTCTCGTTTAGTTTAACGTTCACTGGCCTAGGCTTTTTTAAACGAGACTTGGATCGGTAATGCAACAAACTGGTGACACGGATCGTTGTTTCCAGCCCTTCCTTTCCTGCTTCGCTTCCTTTATTTCTTCCGTCGCCCTACTACCTCGGAACAGACCGGCGCTGAATACTGAAGCCTGAGGGAGCTCCGAGGCGGCACGAATTCTCTGCCTTGTCAACCATCCTTTCTCGAAACCTGACCCATCCTAAGGCCAGTTGTGTTTATATTTTTAATTAATACCTAAGAGCAGTACTGATTTTGATAACTTTTTGTATATATTCCTTTACATTGTATTATAGTCTTTTAAAACCCACTCCCAGTTTCATTTTTCTTCCTGTCTACCCGCTAGCCGGTGACAACATAGACATAGTTTTGTCTATGTAGCGTTTTGTGTGCTCTGCCTACCCCATTTAAGAATACAGGCGTGACTGTATGTAGGTATGTAAGTATGTACAAATGTAAGTTCGGACTAAAATTCCCGAATGCCCATACATTTATTTTTTTATTTTAAGGATAATTCAAAAACTACTAGTTAGATTTTGATGAAATTAAAATGGGACCAATGGGAAGCCATTTGCTATCGAACACAAAAAGAACCATCGAAATCGGTCCACCCGTTTAGAAGTTCTGAGGTAATATACATAAAAAAAAATAAAAAATACAGCCGAATTGAATACCTTCTTTTTTGAAGTCGGTTAAAAAAAACCGATGAATTGAGAACTGTCTTTTCAAGATCGGTTAAAAATTAAGCCCACTGACCAAAATAAAAAAAGCTACAAAGCAGAATGTTTTGCGATAAACTACATTTATTTTATTAATGTGCATGGCATTCGTGAAGCCGCGGACCGCAGAGCAATTTAAAATGCATCTCTTTAAATAACTATTATGGTTTAAAATAAATCCTTCTGTTCACTTTTCGTGGTTAAACAACAGCACATACCAACAGACACATCTCACTTGAACTACTTTGTGAATAAATGTGGAAATAATTTACTCGGCAGTCCCATTCATTTTGTTACAATACAAGGAATGGCGAGAAAACATGCGTCCAACGCGTTGGCTTGGCCCTTGGATCAGTGATACATGCTTTTACTTGAACATCTTGTCTCCACATTTTATACACTATGTTGTTTTTAATAAATTTAACTGTCACATAACATGTTGACATAATGTTTCTTCGTTGAAATTGGTCGGCATCAAGTTTAGTGTCGGGAGGCCGTAGAAGGAACAAAATGTCTAGTACTCTTTTATACTTATATGGGTTACCTCAAGGTTCGCCCTTGGTTCGCATTTATTCCCCTCATACAGTTTTATGCTGTGTCGTGTCGGGATAGGATAGCACCTCTCCATTTCTTCCGTGGATGTCGTAAGAGGTGACTAAAGAAATAGGTTTAGGTTAAGGCTATAGGCCCTGTCCCTATTATACCTCTTCCATCTATTCTCAAACCTAATATTTTGCTAGAGGTGACTGCGAGGCGTGAAGTAGTCGTTTTGTCTACGTTACGTTTCGTGTGTACTTCCTACCCCATTTGGGAACACAGGGATGATTGTATGTATGTATGTATACAGTTTTACGGGCTAAAATTCACTTGTTATAAAAGCTAGCTTCTTTGGAAAGCACCGTAATACCTCGAAATAGTAACAGGAAATACAAAGCTTAAGGCAAGCTTTGTTCGCTTTGCATTTGCCGTAAGGGGAATTTATTTAAGCTATATTACAAGCAGGATTTGGTAGTGGTAGTAAAACAGATCTTGAATTGTGTTGAAAATGCATTGGGATTTTTTGATTCTGATGGCATCTTGTAGTTAAGTTTATAGCAAGACTAGCCTGACTAGATAGACGTTGTCTTGTCTTCTTAACTATGTATGTGTTGAGTTCCAAATTGGTGTAAAAACCAGACAAGCGCGAGTCGGACTGACAATTCAAATTCGAAGTCGGAATTAAAATATTCTACAGTCGGAGATAAATTGAGGAATTTCGAAAGAGCAAGCAGAGCTTATGAATTAGGTGTTAAAGTAAATATTATAAAAGAAGACAGATGAACCCGTGTGGTGTCGGGTTCAGAATACCACCTCTCCATTTTATCCGTGGATTTCGTGAAAGACGACTAAGTTTTGGTTTGTGTTAGGCGATAGGCTAGCAATAGAAACCTGTCACCATAATACTAGATACACTTCTTTCATCTGTGTTCAAACCAAAAATATTGCCAAAGGTGGCTATGGAACGTTTTGTGTGCTCTGCCTATCCCATTAGAGAATACAGGCGTGATGTAAGTATGTATGTAGACTTTGTAGACAGATGAAAAGTCCCTTTTAACTCTCAAATTTCGCTTAAAATGAGTACCTATAATACTTTCTGAATTACTTATTTCAATCTTCCATCTTTGGATTTAAAGCCCTTCATTTTTAATCCCTTGTTCACAGATCCAAGAAGCAGGTCAAGTCAGAACAAGCGTTAACAAGTTCCAATAATGTCTAACGCTGTCCTCGCCACCGAACAAGGTACAACATGTTTGCGCCGGTGTTTCTACGAAAACCTGCCTTCAGGTTAACAACTCATTCCTACAGGTTAAGTACGTTGTACCTTTTAACTTAGGCATTTAGAAGTGGCATCATTTGGAGAATCGTAAGATTTGTTTTAGATTGAGAATGTTGACTAATTGATGACTTAGGACGACAATTGAGCTAAAATTTATCATTTTTAGGGTTCCGTACCTCAAAAGGAAAAAACGGAACCCTTATAGGATCACTTTGTTGTCCGTCTGTCCGTCCGTCCGTCTGTCAAGACCCTTTTTCTCAGGAACGCGTAGAGGTATGAAGCTGAAATTTATATCAATTACTCAGGTCTACTGTCCCTTGAAGTTGTGAAAAAATCAAACTTCTAAGCCAACGCAATCAAAAGATACAGCCGTTTATGCCGCAAATTTTCGACACTTGCAAGGGAATCAAAACCTACAGGGTGCTTCCCGTGAACTCAGAATCTTGAAATTTGGTACGAAGCAACGTCTTATAGCATAAATAAAAGAAAAATTGCGAAAACCATAAATTTTTAGTTACATCACATAATATATATTTTTTTAATAATTTTAAACTTACTACCCATTTCCTCATAAACGCGTAAAGGTATTAAATTGAAATTCATACCAAATACTCAGGTCTATAATACCTTTAAGCTGTAACAAAATCAAACTTCTATGTCGACGCAATCAAAAGAAACAGCAATTTAAGCTGCATATTTTGAAACTCGCAAGACAAGTACTCGCAAGGGAATCAAAACCTAAAGGGTACTTCCAGTCGACCTAGAATCTTGAAATTTGGCATGAAGCAACGTTTTATAGCACACATAAAGGAAAAATTCCGAAAACCTTAAATTTTTAGTTACATTACAAAATATATATTTTTTAATAAATATAAACTTATTACTTTTTTCCTCATGAACGCGTAGAGCTATCTATAATAAAAATACCATAGTTATGACTCGATTGTCGTAATGAACGAACTTTGTAAACCTTGCAGGTTTGTACGGAACCCTCGGTGCGCGAGTCCGACTCGCACTTGGCCGGTTTTTTTATTACTCTGCTTATGAAATAATTCGTTATAACAACAACACGACAAGAAATAAAGTATAAGGTGTATTTTTTCAAAGTTTTTTTGTGAATATTATCATTTATGTCTACGCTTCAGTATGTTTATTACAGCCTTATTTGCCAGTCTCAATAATATTCAGTTTCCTCTCAAAAGTTGGTTGTAAGCGACCCCTGATTCTATTTTGTTCTACAAAGTTTGTAGTTACTCATTTTAAACCTTAATTTTGTTCTCATACATACATACAATCACGCCTATGTTCCTAAATGAGTTAGACAGAGCACACGAAGCGTGACATAGACAACACCATGAATATGACTATTTAACGCTTCGTAGCTACTTGTATAACTTTAGGTTTGAAAACAGATGAAAAAGATAATAATAAGAAAGTGACATGTAGCTAGCTTGCCGATTAACGCATACTTTGTCTAAACATAATTAACATATCGAACCCCTAGTGCAACACTGTATTAGGTATATCGAAAAATGTCAAAATCGACGTTATATTTATCCTCATTGAATAACCATAAGGATATAAAGTCGATTTTGTCATTTTTCGAGTGCGGTATTTTCCTTAATCGCCTCTTACAACAACCACGAAGAAATAAAGAAGTGACCTTCTAGTGAAAATTAACGGATTACTCACGTTGATTATACCGAGATTAAACATGTCGAGCTAATCTCGGTATAATCAACGTGAGTAATCCGTTAATTTTCACTATGAGTGAGTCTCACGGTAGTTTTATGTGTAAAAAAGTTACCTTCTATCTGACACCACAGTTTTCTCGTTTGGATAAATACAACCAAGGTATATGCATGCGTCAGAGCTCAAATGATCATCGCAGGTGTAGTAAAAACAAAACAAAATCTGCATCACCGTCACAGCGTAATTTGAGTTGTGGGCCAAATATTCTTCTGCCCACATTACTCTTGATTTACGCACCACAAGAGCGCTCCCTGAATTTGAAATATTGACGTCAAAATTGCTGTGACATTTACTGGGCGTAATTTTTCAGGGCCCGCTGAAAGGCGCGGCTGAGGTGCCGTCTCAAGCCCTTTATTGTTAGTAGATGTAACTCCACCTTAAAAGTTTATAAACGAATCAACGAAAAAACATTTTAGATGTAAGTTTTGTCACTTGTACTTTTTGTCAGCTGTGTTATGTCATTATCATCAGCAGCCTATACGTTGAATTACTTCGTCGCTGTGTGTAGGTTTCCTCACGATGTTTTCCTTCACCGAATAGCTCGTGGTAAATATCAAATTCGATATCGCACATAAATTCCGAAAAATTCAGAGGTGCGAGCCCGGGGTTTGAACCCACGACCCTCTGCTTGAGAGGCCACAGGTCGAACCGCTGGGCTACCACGCTGTGTTATGTGTTGGTACTAAATTACAAGTCAACGTAACCGTTTAAGAGTTCCCTCGAGCGGAGAAAGTCCAGGGTGCGCAACCAAGATTCTAGTAAGAAAAGTTAAGTGAGAAGAAGTGAAGTTAGAGAGGTGCTAAGTTCATTATTCATACATCCGTACCAATAATATAAATGTGAAAGTGTGTTTGTTTGTTTGTCCGTCTTTCACGGCTAAACGGAGCGATGGATTGACGTGATTTTTTAGGTAGAGATAGTTTAGGGCACGGAGAGTGACATAGGCTACTTTTTATCCCGGAAAAAATTGATGTTCCCGAGGGAAAACAAAAATATGGTTTGCTTGATAGATCGATATCGATCGATGATAGATCGATATCAGAGTGAGTTTCAAAAAAATTGTACATAAATTTTATTAAGGGTTAATAAAAACAAAATCACGATCGCGTCTTTTGTGTAACGAAAATTACCTATACAAAATGTATGGGTAATTGTCGTTACACAAAAGAATCAATTAACTTTTGTTTTCATTAAAGCCCTTAACTATGTACAATTTTTTTGAAACTCACTCATCAATCGATAACCGATCGATAGCGCTGTGTGTCGTTTGAAACGAGAAGTTTTCTTATAGTTGTGCTTTATACCGCAATATAACCGAGTTCCAAGCGGGCGAAGCCGCGGGCGGAAAGCTAGTTCTTAAAATGAGGTAGTCAAAACTCACGCTAAATTGTCAAAACCACGAGTATTCTACGTGTCATAGCCAATCCTCGCAAAATTTTTGGTTGAAAGATTAATAAAATGAGTCGATGAGTTGTTAACCAGTAGCCTAAATCATACCGTAATCCGATTTCGTTGTGTTTACGGCATCCACGGAAGAAATGGAGACAGGTTAACTATTAATGAACTTGATAAAACCTAATAAAACCTGCTGGTAGGCTGCGGAGCATGGAATAGTCATGGTTTTGAATATGCGGTATATGCTCTGCCTACCCCATTTCAGAATTATGTATGTATGGCCCGGTGTGGTGCCGGGTTAGATTAGCACCTCCCCGTTTCTTCCCGTGGGTGTCGTAAGAGTCGACTCTGGGAAAGGGTTAGTGTATTGTGGGCGATGGGCCAGCAACCTGTCACTGCAATATCACGTTTAACCATCTGGTTACCCTGAAATTGCTAAACGTGGCACTGGATTTTTGAATTCATGTGCTCTGCCTACCCCTCATGGGAATACAAGCGTGATAATATGTATGTATGTATGTTATTAATGTACAGCGTTGATACCCTTCGAAACCGATCCCTAAATGTTATTTACCGTCTGAATGCTCGCGTAAAAATTATTTTGATCGTCAAACGATATTAATACTCGTTGGAAAATCGGGCGAAAAAAACTTGTTCACTTTATCGGAGAATGAGAGCTTAGAGTTTGACTTCAAAGCGAATACGAGTCCTTTGGAATTTTTTCAACCGCTACAGGATGGGAGCGAGGTTATGCGTTTTAAGTGAGACCTTTGATTTATTACATAGTAATACATAAATATTCTCCTTGTGCACCACAAGACCGTAAGTAGGTAGGTTTAGACAATTAGACATACCCCGTATGGTGTCAAGTTGCGGAGTTAGATCTATAATTGAATCCCTAACGTCTTTAACCTATTTTTGCATTCCCTAACGTTTTATGTCATAATTCATAATGACCATTAGTCCTAACACTCATTTGGCATGTCTTTAGTTTTCCTAACATCTGATCATTTTATTTCAGGAATGATTGTTTTGACTATGTATGGTCAGGTCATAACATAACACAAATCTAAACTACTTAACCCAACCTATATGATTTCTTTTTTTAACTCTCTTTGAAAAAAAAAAAAATATTGAAATTGATTGGTCGTTAGGTCTAATGCCCATTAGGACAAAATAATTCGGGCAAATAATATTAGGACAAACGATGTTAGGGATCTCGATGGAGATC
The DNA here is from genome assembly GCA_005406045.1 of Adoxophyes honmai. Lineage (NCBI taxonomy): Eukaryota > Metazoa > Arthropoda > Insecta > Lepidoptera > Tortricidae > Adoxophyes > Adoxophyes honmai. The sequence goes on along the minus strand of BHDV01069877.1, from coordinate 39,534 downwards.
CTGTGGATACGTCGGATGCGGTGACGTTGTATAACATTTGCAGAGGGATGTTTAACAGTGCAGAGTTGGTTAGTTTTAAAGTTCCCCCGCGCTTCAGCTCCCGGTCTGCCGCCTTAGGGGCTGCGCAGACATCACACTATCCGTGACGCACTTTTTAGTCTGGGAAAATAGAACCTATAAGGTAAAAGTACCAATGCTCGACGCCTCAACGCCCAGTAGATGACATCCATCTGTCACCTGTCTTACTATGACTTAAGCTTTACTATGCAAGTGCCAAGTATTGGGTCAGTGTCGAGCACAGGGACGTTTACCTTACGCAGTAACGCACACGATGCGCAAAGAGTCCGGCGCACAATGCATACAATCCATACAGACTTTTTGTGCGCCGCAGACTCGATCACACAAAAAGTGTGCCGTCTGCGATGCACCTTATTAGACGTGCCTTTCTCCTCCAACAACGCTAGTTAGTGCGCTCTATTGCACCATCATCATCATCATTATCAGCGGACAGACGTCCACTGCTGGACATAGGCCTCCCCCAAGGATCTCCACAATGACCGGTCCTGCGCTGCCCACATCCAGCGGCTTCCCGCAACTTGCACCAAGTCATCGGTCCACCTTGCGGGGGCCTGCCCACACTGCGCCTGCCGCGCTATTGCACCGCTTATATTAATATAACAAATCATTCTTGCCAGTGGACATATTCAGATAAATAGACATACACACAATCACGCCTGTGTTCCCAAATGGGATAGACAGAGCACACCAAACGTGACACTTACAAGTCCATGACTATTCCACGCTTCGTAACTACTTCTAGCATACATTTTAGGTTTGAAAACAGATGGAAGAGGCGCCTAAAACAGTGACAAGTCGACAGGCTAGCAACCTGTCACTATTTTACCTCTTCCATCTGTTTTCGAATCTAAAATTATCCTACAAGTGGCTGCGAATAGGGTTGCCAGGCGTCCGGATAAAGCCGGACATAGGTAGGCTTTTTGATGGCGTATCCGGCCAAAATAAACGATGTCCGGATTTTCTTTGGCTGTTTACACTTCGAAAACGAGCGAAAAGCGCCGAGCGTGACTGAGCAGGCAACGAATCAGTCGGTCGCTCACGCAGCCCAAAGTGCTCCCCGTCGCCTGCACCCCTGTCCGGCCTTTCTATCCAAATGTCCGGCCAAACTAACTGGTCTGTCCGGCTATTAGGTTTGGCGACCTGGCAACCCTAGCTGCGAAGCGTGAACCATTATCATAGTTTCGTCTGTCACGATTCCTGGGCTCTGCTTACCCCATTAGGGATATAAGCGTGATTGTATGTAAGTGTTGGACACAGGTTACGCTGTCCTGTGACATCGCCGTCAGGTTAAACCCTGTTCATTCCTCAGTCACTTTGTCAGTCGCATCCCAGCCGCATTAGGTAGCAGCCCTAACAGGTCACTTGTCATCCGCTTAAGGGGCTTAGAGTAGCTTACTTTTAAAAAGTAAAAAACCTGATAAGGGCACCACTTCGTTGTTTTATACAGAAACATTGTTTAAAATTAATATTTGCTGACTCTACTATCCGTACCAATATATTAATGTGAAAGTGTGTTTGTTTGTTTGTTTGTTTGTCCGTCTATCACCGCTAAACGGAGCGATGGATTGACGTGATTTTTTAGGTAGAGATAGTTTAGGGCATGGAGAGTGACATAGGCTACTTTTTGTCTCT
>BHDV01069877.1:17048-33460 GCA_005406045.1 Adoxophyes honmai | reverse complement strand
GCGTGCTTAAAGGGATTTTAAGCACTGCTTTCTCGAGACACATTTTTAGCGCTGGTGGTGTATCTTGGGTATATTACATCTATGACCTACTTACATATATCACGCATGTACTCAAATACGTAAATAGCCAATTGGGGTACTCAGAGCACACAAAAGGCTACATAGATAAAACTATGATCTTATTTTTATTTTCGTATTATTGTACTTTTAGTACGTACCTACTTAAATAAATTGAGTCACACCCTTTAACAGTATAGTCTCCAAAAATACATACAAGTATGGTTAGTAAGTAGACTAGAAACCTGCCACTATTATACTTCTTAAAAAAAAGTGCTGACCTGATTTGAGTAGAAGAAGTAGCTTTAAGTTTGTTATTTGTTTGTTAATAAACATTTTTGTTATTGATTCCTATTTTCACACGAACCCTGTCAATGAAAACAACTCAACAAATGTAAACTTTGAAGTGTGGCGTTGCACAAATTATGAATTCAGGTCGCCCAAGACAGCTCTTTCACAGTTAAAGCAGTTTGCTTCAAGCCGTACAAATTAAATACGAGCCGTGCTTCAATACTGCTCGACGCAAGTTGAGCTCCTGAAACTTGTTTGAACAAGTTCGGGAGCCCTAGATTTCCCGACAATGGGAGTTACGTAATAGTTGATTACGTTTGGCCTGTCGGAGATTGGGGCGAGACGGCAGATTGCTGCTTAGGCCTAGGCCCTGCGCAGACGACAGACTATCCGCTACGGAATATTTAGTCTGTGAAAATAGAACCTACGGAATTATATGCAGTAACGCGCACAACGCGCAAAAAGTCAGGCGCACAATGCATACAAACTACGCAGACTTTATGCGCCGCAGACTTAATCGCAGAAAAAGTTAGTCGTATGCGATGCCCCTTAGGCGACGATCTAGGTGAGCGATTTCGGGAGCGCAGCGATGCAATTCAACGCGGCGCGAAAATGTCAAAGAACTGGCAAGTAATACAAGTGTTCTACGTGACCAATCAAAGAGTGGCTCGTGCGGGCGACGCGACTCAACGCGAAACAAGCGCAATCAGAGCGTCTAGTGTGTTTAAATCGATCATGCACTCGTTAACGAATTTGTTTGCGAGTTATCGCGGAATTGTATGGAGACGTGTCGACCGTGGCAGTTGTGCAAACGTTCCGCTGGTTTGCATGAAGTTAACTGAGACAGTTTCCGTACAACTTTGCGATAATGATAACAATTTCGTTTGAATATCTACTAACGCGTGGAATGCCGAATGTATTAAAGTTTCGAGTGTCTTCACTACGTAATTTTTTACCAAGGCGTAACGTCACAAACCCCAAACATCCTCTAGTCCAACTATTTCACGTATCGTATTCGCTTCTAGTTTTTTTTTTTAGTTTTATGTTAAGAGTTACAGTAGTGACAGTAGCAGCCTGTCGGCTAAAATGTACCTTTAACTATTTAATTAGTCACTGCTTACGACATCCAAGAAAGAAATGGAGAGGAGTTATCCTAAACCCGCCACTTCACAGATAAGCCAAAACCTTCGAGAAAAAAAACTTCAAAAATGAAGTACCTAACAATCATTTAAAATAGTTGAAAATCAATGAAAATTCTAGTAGGTACCTACCAAATTTTTAGGAAATGCTTGAAGATAAACGTGAGTAATTAAATGTGTAGGTGTAGGTGCTATGAAAAACTTCTTCGGTAGGTGCTGTTGTTCGGAACAATAGTAATTTAAACAAAACCAATGACTAAGTATTGACACATTTTTATATCAGCTCGAATAAAATTGAGGGTTACTTACAAATGTCAAAGGACTTCTGAAATAAATAAAACATTGGTGTTTACCGGTAACAAACACACAAACAGCCACCCCTTATGATATTAGGGAAGCGAACAAATTTGTTCAGGATCAAACTCAATACTGGTTTCCTTGAATCAATACAACAGTATTGCGCATAAAAACGTAGCCCAGATTCAAGGCAATCCTTTCTGTTAGTGAAATAATCCGATCTACTCACGTTCTTTCATATTGAGATTAGCTCGAAATGTTTGCGGTCAAACCGTGACCCATCATCTGGAGCTACGCGGCACGGCAGCGGATTGACCCGAAACATGTCGAGCTAATCTCGATATAAAAAACGTGAGTAGATCCCTTTATTTCACTAAGAGTGAGTCTCACGGTAGTTTTATGTTTAAGCCTTTCTGTTATTACAAATACCAAGTTGTATGGATGAATGATTGATACTCTTTCTCACTAAAAGTACCTGCTGATAAATTTATTATTAACCATACATTACACCTATATTCCTAAATGGACAAAACGTTACAAAGTTAAAAAAAAGTATTTCATGTTTCGTAGCACTTTTAGCATGATTTTAGGTTGAAATATTGATGAAAGAGCAATAATAGTGATAGCTTAATCCCGTGTGGTGCCGGGTTAGAATAGCACCTCCCCCTTTCTTCCCGTGGGTGTCGTAAGAGTCGACTCTGGGAAAGGGTTAGTGTATTGTGGGCGATGGGCTAGCAACCTGTCACTGCAATATCACGTTTAACCATCAGGCTACCCTGAAATTGCTAAACGTGTCACTGGATTTTTGAATTCATGTGCTCTGCCTACCCCTTTTGGGAATACAGGCGTGAGAATATGCTTAAATATACGGACGTGTAATAATCATGCCTGTGTCCTAAAATAGTGTTGACAGAGTATATAAAACATGACAAAAACAAAACCACGACTATTTCATATTCGTAACCACCTTCTTCATAGTTTAAAAACAGATGGTAGAGGTATAATAGTGACAGATTGCCAGCTCGTCGCCTAAGTGTACGTATACGAAGAAAGTATCCTTAGTCTCTTACAACATCCACCGAAGAAACGGAGTGGGGTTATTATAACCCGACACCACAAAGAATAACGCAATAAGTGAAACGCAAAAAACAATGAAATTGGCACCTACCCTGTAACACATTGATTAATTATTAAGTCACTCAAGATACTAAATTACGTCATCGCATCCATAAAAGAGGGTATATTAATAACTGTACTATGAGGGCCCATTCACACATCGTCTGATGGATTTAGTCGGAAAAATGGACCGAGTTTCGGTCTAGCCGGGGATTACATGCTATGGCTGGCTTTATATTCGGCGATACGCGGGTATGGAACGTGGGAAAACGGGTCTCTGTATTGTATGTTTCGTTAAAAATGCGCCACTCGATAATTCTAGCTGTATAAAGCGGTATAAATGTGTGGTGTCGGGATAGAATAACATCTCTCCATTTCATTCGTCGATATCTTTCGTTGGTTTAGGTGTGCTTCAGGCGACAGGCTAGCAACCTGTCACTATTATAATACGTCCTTCACCTGTTCAATCCTAAAATTATGCTAAAAGTGGCTGCGAGGTGTGAAATAGTCATCTTTGTTTCTTGTGCTCTCCGTACACTATTTGGGAAGGCGTGATTGTAACTATGTACACACAGGGCTACGGTCTCGCGCATAAATCCTTATTTACTGCCCTCATAACCGTACACGCCATTAAATACTCACGATTCTTCAAGCGATTCTTTCCAAGTGTCATGTTGGCTCGGAATGCCGACTTGAGACCGATCTAAAATTCATGAAGAGAAAGTTTTGCTCAAATTGTTTTTGCATTCTCTTTTGAAATTCATGAACTAAAATTTCCACGTGAAATGTTCTAGTTGCCGTGATCATGCCGAAATGAAAATTTATGCATGAGAATTTAACGCCGCAAACATGTTATTTGTATGGCATTCTTTCGTTATTAATCACAGATTTATATCGAAACTAGCTTTTGCCCGCGGCTCCGCTCGCGTTAAATTCGGGGTATCACAGAAGATATAGCACACATACCAATTTATAGCTTTCTACATTGAAAACTTCCACCTCTCACTTTAGGGAAATGGGGGGTTTTGAAGACACAAAAAGTAGCCTATGTCACTCTCCATGCCCTAAACTATCTCTACCTAAAAAATCACGTCAATCCATCGCTCCGTTTAGCCGTGAAAGACGGACAAACAAATAAACAAACAAACAAACACACTTTCACATTTATATATTGGTACGGATAGATACCGCGAGTTCCTGCATTTGTATGAAAACCCAGCGTGCCATTTTTTCTCTACCTAATCTAACGTCACATGAGCACTTTAGCGATGGAAATTGACAGTCCGAGTGAAACCGATTCAAAAGTGACGCCGCCTTATTCAAGTTGTCCTGTCTCTAGGCAGTTGAACCTAATCTAAGTGGTACAAAACTAAATGAGATCGCGTCAAAGGAAGAGCATTGCTCTTCCTTTTGGCTCCCTTTCGGCACGCGAAGTATGTACACTAGAGATTTCGATATACGTCTGTGCCTGTAACCATAACCATCAAACTGAATATGGATGTTACAATTCTATCGAGCAGTTTCAACGCCGACACGTAAGGGCTTTGTTCAATGTCGCGGCGTTGGCACAATGCTCTCTTCAGCTGGCGATGTTAAGATGTTAAAGATCACGGTCATGGAGAAGGTCGATGAACCTTAGTTATATTAAGTTAACAGATTACTGAAACGACTGCGCGTAATAATGACACATTAACCGGATACAAAAATATATTTTGCTAGAAGTGCCTACAAAACGTGAATAGTCATCAGTTTGTCTATGTAGCATTTTGTGTGCTCTGCCTACCTCTTCGGGAATGTATAATGGGAATTAAAGGGAAGTATAATGTAGGCACAGCACATGAATTCAAAAATCCAGTGCCACGTTTAGCAAATTTGGGGTAACCAGGCGGTTAAACGTGATATTGCAGTGACAGGTTGCTAGCCCATCGCCCACAATACACTTACCCTTTCCCAGAGTCGATCTTACGACACCCACGGGGAGAAAGGGGGAGGTGCTATTCTAACCCGGCACCACACGGGTAAGTTTTAAGGCGGCAATAATGAAAATTTTGCTTACTTTGGTAAAATAGTAACAATCATCTACTTTTATGTTTATTGATTTCTACTCAAAATATGACGACGAACCTATACGTTATACTAATAACATCGAACAGTGGGACATTTACGTTCAAACAATCTACATTTGAGACTTCACTGACTATCGCTTCCTTTGTAATATGTACTTAGTACCTTGACATCGGAGTCTAGCCAACTCGGAACAAATTTCTCTCCGTTACTAAGAAGGAAATAAAATTAAAAGTTTAATTTATGTCGGAGCACTAAGTAACATTGCTACTTCCGTGTTCCATTAGAAATAAGACTTCCGCAGTGGTTTTGCATAAAATGGAACAGTTAACAGATAATTTATTAATTTTGCATTGCAGTGTTTGCTCTCTCGAAATTAAATACCTGCATAAATATTAATTCTGTGTTGTGTGGTGTCTCGTTTAATATTACACCTCTCTGCTTCTGCCGTGGGTATCGTAAGAGGCGACTAAAGAAATAGGTTCAGGTATGTTCTAGACGACAGGTTAGTAATTTGTCACTATTATACCTCTTTCATCTGTTTATTAAACCTAAAATTATGCTGAAAGCGGCCACAGAACGTGCAACGGTCATGGTAGGTATGTCTATCTAACGTTTAGTATGCTCTGCCTACCCCATTCAGGAATACAGGCGTGATTGTATGTGTTTTTTAAAGTGACAAGAAAAAATGCCTCTAAATCTTACTAATAAAGAAGGAAAAGATGTCACAAGGCAGTTACTAGACCCGGAAACTGTTCTTGTTACAGTGGCTGCACCACGTTGAAATAATATGTAAACTTGGAAATTTCTACGCCTGAATTTTCAGTTATGACGTAGTTACACCAGTTGTTAGAAGTTTCGTTGCGTTAGTTTGGTCACCGTTTGTTAGAGTTTTGAAACAACACGTATTTTGCACGTTAAATGTTGTTTACGTTATGTTCTTGTAACATTGTTGTTAGGTAGACGTATGAAGGAAACGAATTAACTACAGTGACTCAGAACTGCAAGCTATAAATTGCGCGTGCTTTTGTAAAGCCATGTTCTAAAATTGCACCAGAATTAGTAGTTTATATCACAAACTTACACTTATTGAAATTAAAATGCGCTTAGAGTATTTAATGTATTTTAAAAGGGCTTATGTAGTGTGAAATTTTACGTAGTTTAAGCGGCTTTGAAAGTTTGAAAATAAATGCCTACATTAAAATTACATAATTATGCACTATTAAAAACAAAGCATTTTTCAGGACAATCTTTGTATGCTTACTTGTGTTGATCGAATGACAATAACAATATTTTGCCAGTAGAGTTAGATGTACTAGTTAGTTAGAGTTGGTATTCAGTTAGATGTATTAGAGAATGACAACACTAAGGCTCAATTCACACCAGAAGAGCGGCGAAGGGCGGCGTAGCGGAGCGCAGTTTCAGTGTCATGAGAATTTCAACTTTATTCTAATTACAATAAGACTTATTATCGCATGAGAAACTCTAACGATGCGCGCGGATGCCCGCGGATCGGCGGGAATTCCAGCGCATTCCATAAACAAAGCCGTGCGACTGCGCGAGCTGTCGCGGGAATGCCCGAGGATGCTGGAGTATTCGCGACGGCCGCTGTCAATATGTCAGTATGTAAATTCCAGCGACTTCCTACGCATTCTAGCGGCTTCTCGAGCAGTCGCAGGAATCCTCGCGCATTCTCCACGGAGCGGGTCGCTGCGCTTCGCCGCCTTTCGCCGCTCTTCTGGTGTAAATTGAGCCTAAGCAAAACCTGTCAAACACTGGCTACATTATTCCATTGCATCGTTGTGTCATTGTCGACCATATCAAAGGTATTTGACAAAGTTTCTTCATTCATTCTTTAGCTTATTCGTCTGGGCCACAGACTCAGTTATTGAAACACGTATTTTTCCCTTATAACCGATATCTCACTCCTTTAATGTGCGAACTTGAAGAAACTTCATAGAAACTTGGTCGGGTTGTACAAAAACGTGGCTCTTACTTTTTTCATTAAGTTTTACGTTAGTGTGGCCTTATTAGTCCGGAGTTCTGGCGGCACATGGTAGAAGTTGTTCGCGGAACGTTATGCTAAATGGCGGACAATGTGGAGGAATTCCATGAGAAGCCTTTTAGACTAGTTTTGTGTTACCGAACGGATGATTTTACTTACAGTTGATTTGGTTGACGAAAGCAAGAACACACGTGTTCTTACTATTCCCACTCCCACACAAGCAAAGTGAGAGCGAGAGAGAAGGTAGGTGGGAGAAAGAGAAAGTAATAATTTTAACTGAATTTGATGTTACTTATTTATTACAACAATCAAAGACATTTGTAAATAATGACATTTCTTATTTGTACTTCCCTAAATTGTTGCTCCTCTCTACTACTCAAAGGTCAGCTTGTAGAGGTCCCTTTTGGGATAAGTTTGCCTTTGTAATTTTTATTTGCAACTTATCTGTACTTACTTCCTTACATTTTTCAGTTAATTTAAGGTACAAAAGAAACTCGAAGAAATAAAGAAGGTCGCCATTTAGTAATGCCTTTCTTTTAGCTAATTTACTAATGACATTCCTCTTTTACTTTTTTTTTGCTTTTTTCTGATGCTGTGTGGTGTCGGGTTAGATATTCTTCTTTTCTTCAATAGTGTTATAACCCTTTCCGGCCGAGAAACTCTTTTTGCGAAAATGTTACTAAAATGCCAATGAATTGTGTTGTTTTGTTCCATAATCTATGAGAAAAATACGGAAAAAAATCCTGTTGCTCTAAATCATCCTAAAACTTAACTGCACGATCGTGTGGGTTCGGACTTATCACGTGAAATGCACAATCGAGAAAAAACTCAAAAAACACACATTTTTATTAAAATAAGTTTGTTTTTATATTGTTATAATTAGTCTCAAATTACTCATTATTTATTATTACATAATTAAGTCTCAGAAACCGAAATTTAAATTCTTTATAACATCAATCACAATCAATTAAAGTAAGTATTTTTGAATTTTATCGTCAAACTCGGGTAAGTGATCATATCCATCGTATATCAGAGGCTTAGCAGCCTTTTGGTACTTTCTTGCTATCACTGGCATCCATCTGGCATCTCATATCTGGCATTGGATTCCATTATTGAGTGCGACGTCTCTTTTTTGGTATTTTGCCATACATTTCTTGGAGTTCGAAGCGAAAATTGAGCAGATACAAATTTAAATTTCGGTTTCTGAGACTTAATTATGTAATAATAAATAATGAGTAATTTGAGACTAATTATGACAATATAAAAACGAACTTATTTTAATAAAAATGTGTGTTTTTTTTTTTTAGTTAACGTGTCACGTGTTAAGTCCGAACCCACACGATCGTGCAAATTTTTTTTAACAGCTTACATTTCGCGTGAAATGATAAGTATACTTCTACATTTCTGTTGATTTATTAAGTTAACCTCGTTACATATGCGAATCGTGCATTAAATTACCACCAGATTATCAAAATAATACAAAAATATGTACTTATGTATTGTGCTACTCCCGTCAAAAAACGCCGCCATAGTCGGGAGTGTCGTGCGACCGACAGACACTAGAAACTTACCCTTTTCACATGCCGCGAGTGGCGCTAGGATCTGCACGATCGATCGGTATCGGCTTGATCGCGAAAAGATGATTTGCGGGCACTCAGGATTTTTTTAAAGTTATTTGCACGCTTGTATCGACTCGGCCGGAAAGGGATAAAAGGTGCGTTAAGATAAATTTTAGGCAACTTTACTAGTCTCTATTTGTACCTATTAACTTAAGATCAAAAATATGCTAGAAGCGGATGGGTGATTCCTAGAGGAAGCTATTTTTGTCTCATTCCTGTCTTTTTTTTAATTAAATATTTAAGTAATAAAAACGTATTGTCATGATAACACATTTCTTTTTAAGCATAAATATGGTTTTGGCATCATTTTTTATAAAAACGTTAGTGAGATATTTTAATTTTAATTTTGAGCCCAGAGGAATAAGAAAAAAGGCCCATAGTAACAGGAGAAATTGAAGTAGGTTTTGAGTATAAAATAATAAATCATATCGTTAATAATTGAGCATTGCCAAATTTATCAAAATAATTTTTTTATCGTTATTAAATTTATACCGCGATTTTAAGAGTAACAAAAAACTCAAAAATAGGGACAGAGTAATAAGAACGCTATCCTTAACCAAGGACAGAGAAATAAGATATTTACCGTCGTATTTCGCAGCGATATACGTCTAACCCAGACGTCTACCGCCTAACGCATTCGTTACACAATTAACTACCTCCCCCGGAGAAAATATTGTTTGGATCCTTAAATTTGATCGTTAAACGCTTATTTTAAGTCTGAGACAGAGGAATAAGAATTTTCTGGCGGACACATATTAAACTCTCAGATACAGTTAAAATATAACAGGTAAAAAATATTTGGTCATTTCTGGTGATAAAATAACTAATAATTGATATGTGAAGTACCTTAAAATATTCGTAAAGTTGACCGATTTTTTTATTGACAAATGTTGTAGCAAAAATGTAGAACGGACACGACAGAGAAATAAGAATTGTGATACATTTTTATTTTTTACAAATAATCAAAATCAATTACACAAAAATCAGCGGTTGTCCCAGTTGCCCACAGATATAAACTACCTAACAAAAAAAAATGAACCATTTAAACTAACTAATTACCTGATTTAAACCCCCCGACATCGAAAATTCGGCTACGAAACTATGACTGTCATGTTTTGGAAACACAGTCGTGATGTAGGCATATTTACAAATCTCTTCTCGTTAGATTCAAAACATTGCTGAAAACTTGGAAGAAATCAAAACGTTTTATTTAATGAACCAATGATATAAACGTAACGGCTATTGAAACGCAAAACAATAACCATTTCCTCGGCGGATAAGCCGACGTTATAGCCAATAAAACATAAATCGTTTCCATTCTATCAGTGCGACGTTAGAAAACGTTCTGCCAATCAAAGCGGTAAATTTAAAACCTTTATTATTTATTTAGAGAGTGGAGATAAAATGCCTCTAGTAGGAAGTAGGGATGTGCCAAGTGTTTTGCGAATATTCGGTGTTTGGGATTAAACACATACATCTCACCTGTACGTCTCGTGCGTTCAAATCGATCATGCAGTCGTTAACGAATTCGTTTTCGAGTTATCGTAAAAGTGTATGGAAACAGACAGCGCCGCCAGCGGAACGTTTGCACAACTGCCGCGGTCGAGACGTCTCCATACAAATCTGCGATAACTCGCAAACGAATTCGTTAACCACTCCATCATTCGTTTTCAATACACTAGATCAGGGATGGCGAACCTTTTGCGATAAACGTGCCATTCTTTATGAAACTAATGGTAATATAGCTATGACGTGCCGTCAAATAATTTAGGCTTATTGATATTATCGAACACAACTAAAAAAAGTAAAACTAGATGGAATTAAGACTATTCCGTAATGTATACTATTTATTAAAAATTAAAAATTACAAGGATTCATCTAGATATTCTAGATTCTAGATAATATATTCGTCTTAGTTAGATTCGTCTGTACTGTATCATTCGGCGTGCCTGAACTATTTTGCTGCGTGCCAAGGTTGGCTCGCGTGCCATTGGTTCGCCATCCCTGCACTAGATGTTTTGTATTTCTATATATACAGTCAGCTGCAGAGAAAAGTAACCCCCCGCCCATACAATGTTTTTTTTTTTTTTTTTTTAAACAAGTTTTTCATCTACGGACTCGTGGTCCGTACCTTGATGATTTTAGGATATAAACATATTTTTTATTTTAGTTTAACTGTGCGCTCCGCGTAAGACACAACAGTATTACAATATTGTGCTCTTAAAATTAATTACAACTAGATTTTTTTTTTTTTTTTTTTTTTTTTTTTTTTTTTTTTCTTTTCCCTTCCCTCCCCATACAATGTTTCATTACTAGGGGGTTACCTTTCTCTGCAGCTGTCCGTACACAGAGCTCACGAATCATCAAGCTATCGAGCCATGAAGTTAGAGAAAAGAGATCATATAGTAACTGGTGCTAGCCTATTGCTTAAACATACCTTAGCCTATTTACGTTAGTGCGACATCTAATGTCTTATTTACCACAACATACTCGGTGAAGGAAAACATCGCGAGGAAACCTACACGGCGACGAATATATTCAATATTGTGAGTGAAGTTCTCAATCCGCTCTGGGTCCGCGTGGGAACTATAGCCCAAGCTTTTTCATACTGGAGGAGGTCTGTGCTCAGCAGTGGGACGTGTTTAGGCTGGAATAAAAAGATGTAAAATAGTGACACGTTGCCAACCTAAAATTTACCTTTTTATCTATTTTCTTTGTCGCCTCTTACGACATTCACATTAGAAATGCGGAGGTATGTTTCTGAACCGACACAGAAAAATGTAATTCAATTACCACAGGATACAGGTTTCTTTACGTAGGTCACTTTCTTTTTGCACCTGATTTAATATATGAACTTTTAGTTTTTAAAACATTCGTCTTCTTGCTATTGCCCCTTCGTTCGGGAAATTTATTCAGCCCATCTCTAGTGGGGTGGGAATGACCTAGAAAATAAGGGATGCATTTTTTTGCATTCTAGGGAGGTTACCCCCCTTTATTGCGCTCATTAGGTGCTGTATATTCTCTGAGCTTTGTCTTAATGGGGATACCGATGAATAAATGGATAGGAAGAATATGAGAAAATGAGATTAGAGATCGCTTCGGATGAAATTCTATAATGGCGTTTTGTTTGTATTTTTTTTACAAAAGTTGCCTTATTGATTCATTATACATGCTCGTCAGTTTCAGGTACTTTTAATTTAGCCACTAAGTATTTCAATACATCCCCCACAACATAATTGAGTTTAACTGTACTTTTTCGCGATATTTTTGGTGTACGCATAGAGGATAGACCCACTAGAGAAACAATATTTGCTACCAAGGTCCACAAATAGTCAGTGGTTTGTCACTTATTAACGTCACAGTCACTGTCACAGAGACTGTACAGAGCCAATAGAGAAAAGGCACACTAGCGTTACGCGCGATCTTGGGCCGGCCAATAAGAGCACAGCGATCGCCTCAATGGTTTGGCGGAATCGTATCCGAACAACCAAAATGACATTAGTAGCGTAGTGGGTCTGTCCTCTAGGGCAGGGGTTCCCAATCTTTTTCAGCCCGCGGCGCACCCACAAGTTTAGAATTCTATCACGGCTCCCTACCCTATGTAAAAATGAAAATATGTATCTGTAAAAATATGAAAATGGTTTCGGATAATCCTTACTTCCTTACTAATATTATAAGTCAGAAAGTGAGTTTGTTTGTTTGTTTGTTTGTTTATTCCGCTTTCACACCGTAACTACTGAACCGATTGCTTCGAAATTTTGCAGACATAAAGATAGAAGTCCGGATTAAATAATAGGGTACTTTTTATCCCGGAAAAAATTGATGTTCCCGAGGGAAAACAAAAATATAGTTTGCTTGATAGATCGATATCAATCGATGATAGATCGATATCGATCGATGATCGACCGATAGATGATAGATCGATGGCGCTGAGTGTCGTTTGAAACGAGAAGTTTTCTTATAGTTGTGCTTTATACCGCAATATAACCGAGTTCCACGCGGGCGAAGCCGCGGGCGGAAAGCTAGTGATAAATAATCGACTTACCGCGGCGCCCCTCAACACATTCTGCGGCGCCCCAGTGCGCCGCGGCGCACAGTTTGGGAACCCCTGCTCTATGGCAATAAGTCATACCCATTCCGTAATGTCATGTAGCACGTATGACGAGAGAGAAGAATGTGAATGAAGCGAGAGAAGTACGCCAGAATAGAAGCGAATGGCGCTCCGTTGTCTCTGCCTGCAGGGAATTGAAAAGTACGCCAAAATAGAAGGGAATGTCGCTCTGTTGTCTCTGCCTGCAGGGAATAGAACAGTACGCCAAAATAGAAGCGAATGGCGCTCTCTTGTTTCTGCCTGCAGGGAATGGAATGATGTTTATGTATGTATGTATGTACCAACTCCGTATTAATTCACGCATGAAGCTAACTTTATCAGAACGGTGTTGAGTTCCTCGCTTGTTAGTTAGCCGTCCAAACAATGTGAAGTAATGGACCGTTCTGGCCAACTATTAGTTATATTGTTCGGGTCGCCCATTCAATCCCTGTGCTGTTGTTTTGTTAAATAACAATCTACGAATACATCATGACCTAATCGGACGGTGTTCAGTGGAGTGTAAAGGTAAATCTATAATACTAATAGGGATCATTTTCTTCCTACAAGGCTTCTGTGAGTTTGTGTAGGCGGAATTCGATATTATTGTGTTGCCAAACGAGCTTTCAATGTAATTGTAAAATAAATAAATCCCTTTCATAATATCCTTACTATTTAATTTTTACGGTTACATTCAAATTGTAAACATTCTAAAACAAGTGACGATTGAAAAAAGAAAAGTAAATTATTTCAAACATTACAAAATGAGGAGCTTTCATGATCTTTAATGGGAGACGGTTACTCGTATTATTCAGAAAATATTGTTTACGGCACATTGTTTAGTTACAAAGCAGATAAGCACAGAAGTTAATGGAGTGTCACGGAAAATATCTTATGACGATTTCGACATTGGTGAAATGAACAATTTGTATATTTTTATAGCGTAATTTGCATTCTGATAATATACTTTTGAGCTACGTAAGCTATACTAGTAAAAAATACTCGCAAGACAATTCATTAATTTAAAATACATTTAAAAATTTAGCAATTCAAGTAACTTTTGAAAAAGTTACAAAATTGTTCATTGACACATTGAAGACATTGAAGAAATCGCGCTCAAATTGGTTTCAACTGTTCCGAGTTTTAGTGTCTATGCGACATGTCTATGTGTGTGTTACTCGAACGGACTTAGTACGTAGATTCACTTCTGTACCCGTCTGTCTATGGTTTAGTTTCTTAACACGTCCGCTTAATTGCCGGCTACCTTCCCCATTGTTAAGTCAAGCCTACCAAATATACCGTCACTTAAGAAGCTTTGACGTGGCTCACAATAGCAGGGTTCTGTCCCCATAGTCAACAGACTTGAACGATCAGTGGAACTAAGTGTAGTTTTGGTATACATTATGAACTTGTCTGTGAGGAGGTGGGTTTAGACTACAAGCGCCCTGATAGCGGAAGCGTGCGCGGCGGCGGCTTGATGGTACGAACGAGTAAGAACTTATTTCCCAGCCGGTGCAATGTACATGTTCTTTCGTTAGTTTAGATTTAGAGTAT
Source organism: Adoxophyes honmai (assembly GCA_005406045.1). NCBI lineage: Eukaryota > Metazoa > Arthropoda > Insecta > Lepidoptera > Tortricidae > Adoxophyes > Adoxophyes honmai. The sequence goes on along the minus strand of BHDV01069877.1, from coordinate 19,231 downwards.
TACAACCGATACAAAGACGCCACCGCGCCACGCTGCGTCGCTTCCGCTGCTGTCAGTGCCTTTGGAACTTTAGTATGACATCTTTCATCTTTCTCACAGAGAAGAATAAGGAGATAGGTTAAATATTGTAAGCGACAGGCTAGCAATTTGCCTCTATGGTACATACTTCTAAACTCAATATCTAAAAAACTAAGCTAGAAGTGGTTAGGAGATAATTATGAAATACTCATGGTTTCGTCTATGAAACGTTTCGCGTGCTTTGCCTACCCCATTAGGGGAAATAGGTGTGATGTGAGTATGTTTTAATTATTTATTGGCAAAAACTCGCTAAAGCGCACTCTATTTTTGCTACTTGGTCTTACCACGTGTCTACCAAAAGTCCCAGCGTATGACGGATTTAAAATTTGGCTAAAAACATGCCCAAAAAGTCCCGGAGGATGACAGATTCAAAAACCACGACTTCTTTTGTGTCTCATTTATTTATTTGTTTATTGAATAAAATACATTCTCATAGCATAACAGTCTGGACCAATGCGCCATGAGAACTACTATAAAAATACGCTAAACAACTAATATAAACTTATGCTAGACATTGTAATTATTACATAGGAACACTAGATTGCCTTGCATCCAACAACTCATAACATCTCTAACTCATAACTCTCATAACATCTCTAGAATTCTTTTAAATCAAAACAAACGCGATTATAATACGAATGTGTATTTACTTCCTTCTCGTGATACGTCGGCTACCGCAAATGACTTATTACTCCAAATTAATGCCAGGCTTAACTCATTTGTCATTTTAAAATTTGTACGCATTAATTTTAATAAAACCTCGTTGGTTTTGCAGGAATTGTTTAATTTATCGAGAGTGTGCCGGGTTGATTAGAGAATGTTTGTGACTCTTTGTAATTGATGTCTTTGAATAGGAAAATTTGATTTCGTCCTTGTGTGCGCATTTATTTTCGCGGGATATGGTTTTTTTTGTTGTTTTAGCATCTGGTGTCGGGCTTAGGATAACACCTCTTTTATTCTTTCATGGCTGTCGTAAAAGAGGATTCAGGAAGGTTAAGGTGTGTTTTAGTCGACAGGCTTGCTAGCCTAGATATACTAAATATTGTGTGAATATTTCAAGTGTCTACCTGTTACTGTTATTTACATCGACACAAAAACACCAAAAAAATCACGATTGATGTATGAGTAGTTTTTCTTGCTATAGCGGCGAAACAAATACATAATCATTAGCACGGTTCGTGAGATTCAGCCTGGTGACAGCCGGACGAACGGACAGCGAAGTCCCAGTCATAAGGTCCCGTTTCCCCCCTTGGTTACGGAACCTTTTAAAAAAAAACTTTAGCCATTAAACGTTGTCTTTTTTTAGTCTCCGTGTACCAGGGCTTCAGAAAGCACAAGATGGTAAAGAATGCTTTACAGTTGGTATCAGATTAGTGTCAGTCAAGTAATGAATTAGTTATCTGTTTAGCATTTTCATTGTGTTAATCCTAATGAATACGGGGCGAGGGTTGGCGCGGCTCCTGTATGCTTAGGGTTGGCAAAAGCTTGTGGCAGACTTATGACGAGTGAATTTTGAGTGGTTTAAAAAAAAAGTACATCAATTAAGAGTTAATAAAAACAAAATTACTATCGCTTCCTTTGTGTAACGAAAATCACCGATACAAAATGTACGGGTATTTATCGTTACACAAAGGGATCAATTAACTTTTGTTTTTATTAAAGCCCTTAACAATGTACACTTTTTAAAAAATGACTGTTATGTTTGACACACCATTACAATGCAATAAAGACCGACCTTGGTAACCCTGGGAACTCGTATCACGCTTTTTCCAACTGATCTATCCCTAGCGAATCTATTTGAACCAAATCTTAATGCATTGCTTCATTTTATTTTCATTGACATAATTATACTTCAGAATAGCGCCAATTCTCGTGAAAAACTCCTGGTATAAAACAAAGTCACTTTCCGCTATCTCTCCCTATTGTAAGCTTAGATTTTTAAAAATATGCAACAGTTTTTTTTTTAGAGAAATTAATTCATGAGGAATGTTGGTATGTATAATGCATGCTTAATATAGTAGAAATAATTTTAAATAAAAAAAAACCGACTTCAAATTAGCTTTATCCTGAAAGGAAACTTCTGTTTATGTACATATTTACTAAAG